>JANIJH010000001.1:34093524-34117036 GCA_024520975.1 Erythroxylum areolatum | reverse complement strand
TAAATGAGATCTACTAATATCCATCCAATAGATACTATTGCATACATATTGATCTAACCGAATCATTAAAGTCCTTAATTGATGATCCTATGATCAAGTACATTTTTAGATTTAACCTTAAAGACTTGACTCTTATTATCATAATCTCCATTATGATGGCAAATGTATAAATTTAATCAACGAATTATCATATTAGAATAAAAAATAATAAGCATAATATGATAATAAAATCATTTGCCATGCTATTAATCAAAATTAATAATCACAAAACTAAGGTGTTCAATGTATTACATAATGATTAGGTCATGGGCATAATTCCAACAATCTCCCACTTGACCTAGACCCAATCAGTCATAAACTTCAGTCCTATCTTCCACTTATGCTTATCAAACTGCTTTGATCCAAGCACCTTAATGAAGGGATCTACATCATTCTCCTTTCCTTCAACCTTTTAAATTTGAATGTCCTCACGCTCAACAATTTCTCTAGTCAGATGAAACTTCTGCAGAACATGTTTGGATCTTTGGTGTGACCTTAGTTCCTTAGCTTATGCAATAGCACCACTGTTGTCACACAATAAAGGAACAACTTCCTTTATTGAAAGAACCACACCAAGTTCAGTTAAGAACTTTTTTCATCCAAACAGCTTCCTTAGCTGCATCACATGCAGCTATGTATTCTGCTTCAATAACTAAATCAGCTACAATAGCTTACTTGGAACTTTTCCAACTCACTACTCCTCCATTCAAGGTAAAAATATAACCATAGGTAGATTTGCTATCATGCTTATTTGATGTAAAGCTAACATCAGTGTAGCCTATTAGCTTTAATTCATAATCTCCATATATGAGGAATTGGCCCTTAGTTCTTCTCAAGTACTTAAGGATGGTTTTAACTACTTTCCAATGTTCCTCACCTAGATTACCTGGATACCTACTCACTCTTCCTAGCGCGTAGGCTACATCAAGTCTTGTACATTTCATGGTATACATGATAGCTCCTACTGCGTTGGCATATGGGACCCTACTCATGTGCTCCCTTTCTTCTAAGGTTTTAGGGCAATCCTTCCTATTAAGAGAAATTCGAGTGCCTATCGGTAGATAACCTTGTTTGGAATTTTCCTTATGATACCTTTTTAAGATAGTATAAATGTACATAGATTAGGAAAGCCCTAACAACTTCCTTGATCTATCTCTATAGATCTTGATTCTAAGAATGTAAGTTGCTTCTCCCAAATCCTTCATGGAGAACTGTTCAGATAGCCAAATCTTTGTCTTTTGCATGGTTGGTACCTCATTTCCTATTAGCAATATGTCATCTACATATAACAATAGGAAAATAACTATGCTCCCACTATCCTTCTTGTACAAACATGGCTCTTCTACTCATCTAACAAAATCGAACTTTGTGACTGTTGTATTGAACTGAATATTCCAACTTCGTGAAGCTTGCTTCAATCCATAAAATGGATCTTTATAGCTTACATATTTTATTAGAGCAGATGGCAATGTGAAACCTTCAAGTTAAGTTATATAGACATCTTCCTTGAGCTCTCTGTTAAAAAATGCTATTTTCACATCTATTTGCCATATCTTATAATCATAATATGCAACCATAGCAAGTAGAATCCAAATAGATTTGAGCATTGCCACAAGGGAAAAAGTTTCATCATAATTAATACCTTCCTTTTGATTGTATCCTTTGGAAACAAGACAGGCCATATAGGTTTCAACCTTCATGTCTGCTCCAATTTTTTTCTTAAATACCCATTTACATCCTATAGGTTTTATATCCTTTGAGGGATCAACCAAAGTCCATACTTTATTGATTCTCATGGATTCTAACTTAGATTCCATGGCCTTAAACCACTTCCCATGATCTGGACTTTCCATAGCCTCTTCGTAAGTCTTAGGGTCATCATCAATATAATTATCCTCATCATCTTGCACCATTAAGTTTAATCTAACTGGTGCATGACGATCCCTAATGGACCTTCTAAGAGGCTCATGTTCAACAAGTTCTTCCTTTACTTGATCTTGAAGTTGCACTAGTTCTTGGAGAAGTTCATTAATCGGTCCAATATCCTCAATAGTTGAGGCTAGTACTCTATGTGTTAATTTCAAGACATCAAATAAAGGTTGCTCAATATGCATCTGACACTCTTGAGCTTGTGTTGATTCATCAGATCTTGAATTTCATCAAGATCTATTTCTACACCATGACTTCCTCCGTTAAGGAACTTCCTTTCTAAAAAGGTTGTATTTCTAGCCACAAACATTTTGTGTTTAGAAGAGTGATAGAAATAGTATCCCATAGTTTCCTTGGGATAGCCAACAAATCTACACTTTTCAGAGCTCACTTCAAGCTTATCTGGTAGCAATCTCTTGACATAAGCTGGACAAACCCAAATTTTCAAATGTTTTAGGTTAGGCTTACATCCTTTCCACATCTCATATGGAGTTTTAGTGACTGCTTTAGTGGAAACTTTATTTAATAAATAAGCAACGACTTTTAAAGCATATCCCCATAAGAAGATAGGAAGATCGGTGAACCCCATCATGGATCTCACCATATCTAATAAGGTTCGATTTCTCCTTTCTGAAACACCATTGTGTTATGGTGTTCCTGGAGAGGTCCATTGAGACAAGATTCCATCTTGCCTTAGATAATCAACAAAATCATCATTAAGATACTAACCGCCACGGTCAAATCTTAGTGCCCTAATACTCTTACCAGTTTGTTTTTCAACGTCACTACGAAATATTTTAAACATTTCAAATGATTCAGACTTGTCTTTCATAAGATACACAAAGCTATATCTTGACATATCATTAGTAAAGGTGATAAAATAAGAATATCTTTAGTTTGAACTTTCATAGGCCCACATATCAATATGTATGAGTCCTAAAAGTTCACTAGCTCTCTCTCCAGTTCTAGTAAAAGGAGATTTGGTCATTTTGCCTTTGAGACAAGATTCACAGGTTTCATATGATTCATAATCATATTGACCAAGGCATCTTTCCTTGTGCAACTTGTTTACTATTTTCTCACCAATATGACCAAGTCTATAATGCCAAAGGTAAGTTTTATTTGCATGATTATCTTTCTTCCTTTTTTGACCAGAAACATTTATAATTGAATAAACAATTATTTTAGGTAAGACATAAATACCATATTGTAAATAACCACCTACATATAATTCATTACCATGAAATATATTACATTGATTATTCTTAAAAATTGTATGAAATCCATGCTTGTCTAATGACAAAATGGAAACAATGTTTGAAATAAACTTAGGAACATAATATCAATCTTCCAACAATAAAGTCTTTCCTGTAGGCATTATAAGAGAAATAGTTCCCACAACTAGGGCAACAACACTTGCTCTATTCCCAACTTATAGCTTTACTTCTCCCTTCTTCAATCTCTTACTGAACTTTAGACCCTGCAACATATTGCAGCTATTAAAGCTACTACCAGTATCTAATACCTATTTAGTAGAATTAATAGTAGTTAAAGAAATCATGAAAACATTTTTCATAAATGTCTCACCTTATTTCTTGCCTTTCAAAGTAGCCAAATACTCTGGGCAGTTCCTCTTCCAATGTCCCTTCTTTGTATAGAAGAAACAATCAGCATCCTTTTGGACAACTCTCTTCTCCTTACCCTTGGATTTGTTCCAAACACCCTTAAGCACAAGATGATTTTTCTTAGGCTTATTTTTGCCCTTCCACTTCTGCTTAGAAGAGTTACCAACCAAGTTCACAGACCTTGATACTTTCACCTTCTCAGACAATGCTACTTGATTTTTATAATCGATCAACAAGTTGAACACTTCATGAAGATCACATTCCATCTTGTTCATGTTAAAATTAACAATGATTGATGAAAAAATATTAGTAAGAGATTGTAAGATCAAATCTTATGATAACTCTTTTCCTAGTGAACACCTTAACTTCTTAAGTTGTTCTATAAGATCAATCATCTTAAGAACATAGGGTCCCACAGGAGATTTGGGCTTTAGTTCAGAATTGAACAAGGAGTTAGATAACTGGTGTCTAGTAGTCCTACTTTGTGACCCATACAGCTTCTTAAGATGCTCAATGATCTGTGGAGGATTCATATCTTCATGTTGCCTTTGTAGTTTAGAACTCATTGATGTCAGAATAATGCACTTGGCATTAGTACTTTGTTCATTGTACTTAAAATATGCATCCAGTTCATCAGCATCATCAATTCCCTTAGGAGGCGCTTCCTTCATGGGTTTATCGATCACATTGATAAGTTTTTCAAGTATGAGAACAATTCTCATAATGCGGTACGGATTATCAAAATTGTTACCCGCTACCTTGTTAGCGTCAAGAATGCTTTGCAATGATATAGTAGACATTTTGAGAAATCTAATAAAAAGAAAACACCAAAATAAAAACACAATCATATATCACTAAGACATAGACTTTTATCTAAATGATATAAAATCTTTAAAACATGAATGAGCCCCTTGGTTGTTAAATCGTTACTCATGCATAGTTAAAGAGCGATAAATTTTCTATTTTCTCATATAAAATTTATAGTAGGCTCAATACTATATAGTCCCTTGATTGTCAGGTCATTCCTATTAGTATAATTTAATTTTTCCATCCAAGTGACAGAGAATTAATTAATATTATACTCCTTAGGTAGTCTAGGCCAAAAGTATAAAATTAAGTAATTTTTCCTCACACATGCATCATATGTAATAGAAAATATTATTTATCCCTAAACTACAAGCCACCTGGTTATCAGGTCATTCCTTGTAAACAAAAATAAATATTATTATCTATTTGGGTGGAAAATTCTTTTTTAATAAAATATCATATATTATATCAAAATAAAGTCAATAATTTTAAAGATAAAGATTTCATATTATTGAAACAATTTGAATAACATTAGTGATAATATCATGTTTTTTAATAAAAATAATTAAAAATATGTATTAAACCATGCTGTATGATAACATTTTTACAAAAGCTTTTAATGATTTTTCCATTAAAAAAAACAAATGTGTCTCTCTTTTTTAATTTCAACTTACAAAAATGAAAAAAAATGAAAAAGAGTATCTATCTTCAAAACAAAAAACTTTTAACCAAAACTTAAAAGTTTTCTGTGAAACCTTTTAAAGTATTGAATGCATTTGTACACATCTTACATACGCATTTAATGAGTTTTCTGTGAAACTAATTTCACAGTGAAACCAAGGGATTCGCGTGCTTTAAGCGCATAAACATTACGAAAATAAGAGAATGCAAAACTCTCTTCGTAATGTCTGGAATTTATAGAACATGAATTGAAGTGTTTCGGTTTCATTGAAACCAATTTCCACGTAAACCCATATATATTAAATGAACAACTTCCAAGTATTAAAACAAAGAACATAACAAAATACACAAATTATTGGTCTTTGTCAAGTATGATGTAAACGCAAATCTGGCTCTGATACCAATTGAAGAATCGCAAACGCAGCAGAAATAAAAAATTGCAATCTTATATGCTTCTTTTGTGTTTAACAAACATACTAATAATAAGAATAGGAAAAAAAATAAATACCTACAATGTGAAGATTAATAGATACGAAACTTCGAAAATACAAAGTTTCTATGCGCTCCACACTGGTAAATACGTTCCACTTTCAACACTTGATATGGCTATAAATAAATTTGAAGAACCCTTTCTTCAAGAATAGAGAAAACAATTTTCTCTAACTTTTCTCTTTTTTCTTCTAGTACCGAAAAATGAAAGAGTTTTTAAAACTATCACTCTTCTCTTCGTTTATGTTTGGTTAACTAAAAATGAAAGAGTATATCTTTCTTTTAACCCTTGTCTTTATAAAACAATCAACGTGTATTGGTTTTCAAAATAAGGAAAAGCTTTTCACACACAAGACAACGTTTCATTATTGTTTTGGTTAAATATAAAACCAAAACAATAACCACCAAAGGCAAAGTCACGACGTCTTCTTTTCCATTTTGGTTTTTTAATAATAAAATAATAATTATTATTTAATAAATAAAATAAAACTATTATTTATTTATTTATTTTATACAAGAAAATTTTCAATATTAATTATATTATCTGTGCTAACAAAAAATATAATAATATGCCATATAAGTTATTTAATAAATTATCTCATAATAAATTAAATAATCATAAACAAGAAATATTACACTCGTAAGTGTGTGACCATATAGGTTTATCACTAACTCGATAGTAATTAATCCAATTAATTATTAATCAAGGTTGACGTCTAACAACACTCCTCAACAATCGGATAGTGTGAAGTAACAATCTTAAAAAAATGGAACCTAGTTAAGGATAATGTATTATTATCTTCCATTATTACAACTCCGGATTATCCTAAGGTATGATTTAACTGTCAAACCCTATTAGATAACCAACTATGTTACATGTCAATCATTAATGATTGGTGAATGAAATAGAAAACTCCTTTTCATCACTCATTCAATCGCCCTGGCCAAGGTGTTGAAACAACCATTAAGATCAATGACAACACAGAGCTTGAACTCATTACCTAAAGTCGATGGATCCCATCTTGACTCCCTACTAATCAAATAGGTACTTAATTATATCAAATCATTCAACTAGCATTTTTACACACTAGGTGCTTGACCTCAAAACATAATAAGTCACTTATTGATTACTATGATGATCTCAGGTCAAAGGAAATATATACATCTAAATCCTTATGAGAATATCCTATTTGACAGTTCATAGGTAATTTTAACTATTGGGAATTCTCAGTTCGGTCAGTTTAATGATCATATCTCTATATGCATCATCTATATGTGTAACTTAGTAAATGAAATCTACTAATATCTATCCAATAGATACTATTATATACATATTGATCTAACCGGATCATTAAAGTCCTTATTTGATGATCCTATGATCAAGAACATTTTTAGGTTAAACCTTAAAGACTTAACTCTCATTATCATAATTTCCATTATGATGACAATTGTATAAATTTAATCAAGGACTTATCATGTTAGAATAAAAAACAATAAACGTACTATGATAATAAAATCATTTGTTATGTTATTAATCAAAATTAATAATCATAAAACTAAGATGTTTAATGTATTATGTAATGATTAGGTTATGGGCATAATTCATATAAGCTCTTGCTCTCATAATAATTAAGGCACTTTTTTTCATGAAGAAGAATCTCATTTTAGTTTAACAATATAAGTATTCATTCCTATCACTAAAAGTTTATCAACTAATATTTTTTTCATTCATATCCACCTTTTTTCTAATGTTGTAAAATTGAATAGCTATGTTGAGAGACTTGCTCTAATACTAATTGTTAGATCAAAAGGGATCTAAGAGGGGATGAATTAGGTAATTCTAACTTTAAAACCAAAATTAAACAAACACTAAATAAGCTAAAGATAAATAGCTTAAAATTTCAATAATAAAGTTAGAAAAATCATAAGCAATATCACAAGTATGCATTTGAGATTCAACAAGTGCCAATACTAAACTAGAGAAAATGAAAACGGGGCAATGTTATAGTACCCTTAGTTTTCTCAAGCCAATAGTTCTTCAGTTTCTAATGTCTAGCCTATGTACCAAAGTATACATGTGCAATAAATATCATAATTTAGAAATATATATTAAATGTAATAATAATTTTTCAAGAGCAAATAAAATAATCATGAGATAAATGCTATTATTTATAATGGTTCAATCCTTTTTAAGTTACGTCTTCACCCTATGTTCATTTTAAAATTTTGAATTCATTATCTCCCATTCTTCAAAATGGTGAAAAGAAAATTTTCTACATTAACATTTTGTTTAATAATCAAGACAAATCAAACTCTTTTTTATTTAGAATTCTCTAGAACAGTTTTATACTTTTCAATCATATGAAGAAATTTAAAGCTACAAAACCTTTTCATATAAAACTTTCTTCCTCTAATAAATAATAAATGAATTGTAAGAACAAGAATTTTTTTTTGTACATTGGAAGGCTTTTTATGGTTCCTTTCAAGTTTCTAGTCATTGCTAGGGTTAATAATTATTTTTCAAAGTGAGATATAACTGTTGGATCCCTACAAGATGTAGCAACCTATTAGATCAAATTGATTTTACTCGATCACTTAATTTGGGACTTTCATGCTTTGTCATGAATAGACTTGTTCGACTTCTTACATATTGGTTAATTGACTAGACACTTACTTCACCTGATTCCTTCTTGATCCTTCAAGTCTTCTTTGATGCTTCAATGACTTGGCGCCTTTCTAACTTGATCTAAGGTATATAAATGACTACTAAAATATATTAAGCATCTTCTCAAAACTTTGCAACAATACTTCAAGTGATGATCGTCTCATCAATTCATAGTTTTTCAAGTCTTCCTTTAAGTTTTACTTGTAACTTTGTTACATATTAGCATTAAGCGAAGTCCATTAGTAGTTTAACATTTTTTTTATTGATGTGTTCATTTTCTACCAACAAAGTTTTCTTTATCACAAAATATATTACTCATAACATAAGGCAACTGTAGCTATCTTTTGGTAGAAATATAATGGTGAATAAAGTATCAATCTCACAAGGAAGTGATAGGAATTTAGTCAAAACTCTCCTTGCTACCTAGTCACTTAAAAATTTAAAACTACAACTAAAACTAAACCTAAATTTAAGCCTAAACCTAGCTAAGGTAGAAAATAAACAACCACTGGAGATAAAAACAAAGCATGTAATCAAATGAAGATAACATACATGAATATCATCTAGATAGGAACCCCTTAATATCATCTAAGTTGTTGTGATTCAATTAAAATGTAATGAATTTATCATCTAGATTGGCAGAATTTTTTAGACACTTGCACTCTCTCGAGTTACAATGACCTACTATCTTATTGGTTAACTAGTTATCAACCAAGTTAACACCTCTTTTAATGTATTAAGATTTGTGAAATCTTATGAAATTTCACTTTAATATCAAAGATCATATGGTCCTGAGAACCTTATTCAATCACTTCTACCTAACCGTGGGCTACTCACAAATAGGCTCTCTTGAGTCATCCACAAGTTAATTTAAATCAATTTTAAACACTCGCATAGTTAAATCATGTATTAAGATCAATCAAAGATACCTAATAGATATAAATCCCAATTCAACAATTAGGTCACTTAATCTGTACAATAATAACTACTTAGGTTCCCTCCTATATGAAAATATGAAATAATTATTTAATCATCATATTTAAACGAAAGAAATGAAAAATAGAGAAAGTTTTAGATGTAATTCTGTTGCGAGCTCTAATTTTTTTAATTAAAGGAATATATTAAATGACAATAATCAAGGAACATTCAGTTAGATTTAATCGCTTTCATGAATGTCCAATTGTATTCAATTAGTATTCATCAGTATTGAATTAGACCCATTAAGCCAAGCCATGTTAAGAGTTCATCATATCATATTTAAATATATTTGATTATGTCTAGATTCTTTTAATTAATAGTAATTCATTGTTAATTACATTTAATCAAACTTGTTTCTAGTCATGATCATTGCCTCGTTATTTTAGCTTTTAAAATTCACTGTCACGTCCTTTTTTAATAAGAAATTTTCTTGTAGATCACAGCCCCACCAAAAAATTAAAAAGTAGAGAAGTAGAGAAGTACCAATTACATGTTAAAACAAAAAGATAGAAGACAAGCACAAAAAAATGTTGACTAAATTATAACAGCTCACAACTAAATGTAATGCACATCTCACTGTACAAAGTGATAGTTTTATGAATAACATGTCCATAGCAAATGAAATAAGCACGTCATACAAAATTTAGAGCTTCAAAGTAAGATCAGGGGCAGCAGCTTCTGGCTTTGGTGTTGATGTTGTTGCTTTGAGATTCAAATCTAGACTTTGAGTACTCTCTTCACCCAAGTTACTTCCAAGTGCTCCATTCACCTGTCTAAAACTTCCAGGCCAATATAGGGTGACATCCTCTTCTTCCATAAACATAGGCACTCCATAGTAGCCTTGATCAAACCTAGCTCCACTTCTTGCACTGGGAGACCATGCTGATGCTATGACACTATTGTGCATAGCAGCATGAGCTTTGATTCCCAGCGACCGATATGCAGAACCATGCAGTGGCAGAGATGCCAAGCTAGTATACCTATCTGTAATTATGCCCATACGCATTGCACGCTTTGCCAATGTTCGCTCTCTTTTATGAGCATTTTGGTGGCCACCAAGTGCCTGTGAGCTGTAAAACTTGCGCCTACAGTAATTGCAAGAGAAAACTCGGGGACTGGATGAAGCTGGATTAGAGGCAACTACTTCACTGCCAACATCACCCACGCTTTTCGGCTCCGTATCATTTGATCTAAAGTTTAGAGACAAGTCAAGGGAAATAGGTACTTGATTTTGTTGAAGCCTAGTTGCATCTGTGAGAGACGAAGGTGTGTTACTGTCCTTGGATTGATCAGGGGATGGTTCTTGCACAGAGACATTGGATGCCACGTTGCTGCTAACTTCTGATTCATTCTCGAATTCCAGTTTAGAGTCTCGTCGTACCATGGCGAGGTAAAGTGGTCACTTATACCTGTCTGAACTATTGGACAAAAATTGCAGAACTTCAGTTGGTTAGAGCTTCACCTCCATGAAAATGGGATCACATTATTACCAAACATAACCCCGACATTATGCAGCATCAAAGTGCAGAAAAGTCAACAACATATTCATTCACATCTTGCAAACTCAGAAAAGCCAATTGATATCCTTCTCGTTATGTGAGGAGTAATCACGTAAAAATAAGATTAATACGACATTCAGCAGCTTGATGGAGAAGAATGACATTACAAATCCTCCCAAGGGACTACTTTGTGTTATAACTGAATGTTATCCAGAAAACCCACCTCTATGAGTTGATGAAATTCAATTAAGATTAACTTGACAACTCACTGAAATTCTGCAAAACCAAAAATATCCCAGAAGTTTCACCCAACGCAAGACCTAAAGGATTGACATCGAACTGAGTGAAAGCTTTAAGTGATTTCCACTTAGATTCCAATACTTACAAGGCTTTACATGAAATTGTTTCTTCAATAAATTCTCATACAACAGCCTTAATTTGTACCTGTATCTGTATGTTGTTCCTCTTCGGTACTCAGTTACTTGCTTTTGAACTTTCCTCCAGTCCAATATCTAAAGACAAGCTCAGGTTAGAACTGTGAGTACAAGACATTCATCCTATTCTAATAGATGGCCTGATGTAAAGTATGTAAATTGCATAGCATCTTTTGGGTTATCCACTATTAATCCAAATGCAATAATGGAAAACAAAGGCATTTTCTGGCCATTTATCAAATAAAAAGAGATGGTTGACAGGAAGTACACACAGTTATAATCCCGAAGAAATTTCAGCATATTTTGATCCATACAAGGCATCCAACATTGGAACAAAGAATTGCTATATGGGGCATGTAACCAAGAAATTTCTGAACCTGATGTAAAGGCCAATTTACCATGTGACGTATGTGCTTAGTGCATACAAGACCTATGTGGCATTATGAGACTTGTAGCCAATGAAATGTCTTGGATTCATGCATATCGCTCCAATTGCCTTGGTCAAATCAAAAGAAGAGGCCGAAAATGCTGCTCTTGACCAACAAATAAATCCTTTATATCCCAATTATCCGTTTGAAATAAGTTCTTGAAAACAGGTAGGTATAAGATTCAAGACAGTATACATTCAATGAATGTACCAGGAAGAGAACCTCGGCCACCAATATACACACCTCCCACTTCTGTTCTCCCCCTAAAAGGCAGAAGCATTTTGTCAGGAACCTATGCTACCTTTACAATTAGTAAGTTTCCAGTTGGACTAAGGCCTGCACCGTGTTAGTTGGCAGTAACCTCTGTCTATGTGACAATTGAGGTCACTGTATGGATTGGAAAAGAAGAATATGCCTTGAAGAATTCCTTTACATACTAACAAACACCTCATTGACTTTTCACACACAGCAAGTTGTCCATGACTACAGGCCAAAAATAGTCAAGAAGCCCATGAAATTTGTAAAAGCCTACGTCTCCAAATTGCTATCCTCGTGTGAAGTCTCATGGATCGCCATAATGGTCAAGGACTTGATGCATAGAAGAAAGCTTTTGAAGTCCAAAAAGATTTGCTGGAAGCGAAAATGCAACAATAACAGGCTTAATATGGAATTGTCATCATGATTCAGCGATTTAGCTGCTTGCCTTGACTTGTGCTTGCTTACAAAATAGAATTGGATCAGAAGTATTCATCACAAAATGGCTCATATTTCCAACTAAAGAACTCCGTCCTTGCAATTTTAAACATAGGCACTAACAATCTTCGTACTTGCCAAAGCACCTATCCGCACCTCCCACCCACTTAAGTTTGGTATCTGAATGTTCGTAGGAATACTATCTACCATCTCTTCTGTTCTGTGTCTCTGAGACTTTGGTTTGGACCAAGCCCAATGATCTTGTACAATCAGTGGGCAAAACAAATGACAACAGTTCATTATATTTTTAAGAATATCGGACCTTCTAATTTTCCTACTTATATAAGTACACATGTATATACACTTAATATATGATCTTATCATCAAATCCAGTTCATTTTTCTGGTTACTTGTGAGTTCAACTCCACTTCCTTTCAGACTTGATTCCCCCCCTCTTGTACCTTCCTCCTCCCCCATCCCTGGATCCTTTGCCATTCCTTGTCCCTTCACAACAGCTCTGTTATACAAGTTGATACAGCCGCTAAGTTAACCGGAAATGCCTCACTAGAGGGTAGTAAAACTTGGAAACAAGTTGTGGGTGATAGAGATACCTGTCACAAATTAATGTATATCCCACCTGATAATGAACAAAAAGTAGTCGCCTGTCCAGTGGAACTTTTGCATGAACAGCTAAAAAATGGTCATCCTCTTTGATTGTTTTTTTCACTGACAAGAGACTAACTTTTCGTCTAGTACACCAATTGGCTTCATCAACTTAGAAAAAAACTGGGGTTAGAACAAGTCTTGATTAATAAAGAAGAGTTGTTTATATTCAAGTTTAGCTCAGAAGCATCATCTTAGAAGGTTCTTGAAGCTGGCCCTTTGTAAATCGAAAGCCTCTATTTATCCAAAAGTGGAGACTGGGCTTAGATAAGGCAACCGCAAGGAAAGAAGACATTACTATTTGTATAAATATGCATAGAATTCCTCTAGAATACTGGTTCACAAATGGTTTAAGTCACCTTGCAAGCTTGATTAGTAGACCTATATGTATGGATGAGGCCACTGCAACACTAAAGAGGATCAGTTATGTGAGGATATATGTTGAGTTCCTTATGAGCAAGAGTTGCCTGACAAAATCAATAATATGAGATTAGATAAAGAAAGGAATCTAACAGAAGATGAAACACCAATCACTTATCAATGGAGACCTGCTATAGAGGAGAAGGACAAGATTTGGGTCCTCATAGGTAAAAAATTTGAATTTGGAATGAGTGATGAACTTCTGGCACCTCAGGAAACACAACCAAGCTTGCAATAACTACCAAAAACTGTGATCAGATCACTGAGAGAAAAGGTAAAGATGGAGCAGTTTTGAGAATTCTGAATCTAAAAGGAATGAAAAAAAATCAAACGGAGGAAGTGTCTAAAAGGGGTAACCTAATGCAATAAGGTATAAGTAAGAACACTATCGATGATGAGAAGCAGATCTGCTGGCTAAATCCTTTAAAAAATATGTAAAAAGTTTGTGTGGTTTAGACGGAAAAACAGAGAAAACAATAAACACCAATGATTTACGTGTTTCGGTCAATGAGACCTACGTCTACAGTAACTTTCCTCTTTCTTTGTTATTTTTCTGATATTCTTTCTGTACAATATTTTCATCCATGTATAGTGTACTATCATGGTCTAAATTAGGAATAAATACAATATAAGGAAGGGAGACAAAATTGCCTCTCGATTAGGAGCAAGTCAGGGAGACTAAAATCCTCCCTGATTTCTTGTGATTTCAACACTCTCCCTCAAGTTGGATTGTCAATGTTGATCATATCCAACTTGCTAATGAAATCATCAAAACTTTGCCTTGGCAACCCTTTAGAGAATATGTCAGTCGTTTGCTCCTTAGTGGGGATGTAAGTCATACAAATTATTCCTTCTTCAACTTTGTCCTTGATGAAATGACGATCCACTCTACATGTTTGGTTCTGTCATGCTGAACTGGGTTGAGAGAAATACTGATTGCCGCCTTATTATCACAATAGAGCCTCATAGGTGTTTGTACTATGGTCTGTAGTTCTCCCATAAATTTCTTTAGGCACAATCCCTCGCAAATACCTTGTGCAACTGCCTTGAACTCTAGCACTACTTTGAGCCACCACATTCTGCTTCTTACTTCTCCAATTCACTAGGTTACCCCATACAAAGGTGTAATATCCTAAAGTGGATCTTCTATCCTCAATCAAACCAGCCAAATCTGCATCTGTGAAAATTTCTATCCCTTTGCTGTTAGTTTTCTTGAAAAATAGTCCCCTCCCAGGGAAACCTTTTAAATACCTCAAAATCTTGTACACTCCTTCCATGTCAGCTTCCTTTGGTAAGTGCATATGTTGGCTTGCCACACTTACCACGAAAGCAATATCAAGTCTTGTAATCTGAGAGATATATCAGTCTACCCACTAATCTCTGATATCTTTCTTTGTCAACCACCTTTCCGTCATCATTTGTTCCTCTTCGAGTTTCAATAGGTGTATCACTTGGTTTGCATCCTAGCATACCGGTTTTTTTTAGGAGATCAAGCACATATTTTCGATGTGAGACCCTAATGCCCTTTCTTGATCTAGCAATCTCCATTCCCCAAAAATAGTGCATTTGACCCAGATCTTTTACTTCGAATTAAGTGGCTAGGGTCTTTTTCAATCTCTCCATTTCAACCACGTCATCCGCTGTTAAGATAATGTCGTCAACGTATACAATTAATATTGTTTTCTTCCCTTCTTTAGAATGTTTGAAGAACATAGTATGATCAGATTGACCCTATTGATATCCTTGGCCTTTTACCACTTTTGGAAATCTATCGAACCACACTCTAGGAGATTGTCTAAATCCATAGAGCGATTTTCTTAACTGGCAAACTCTGCCTTGCTCTCCCTCCTTACAAAACCCCAGTGGTAGAGTCATAAAAACTTCTTCTTCTATCTCACCATTTAAGAATGCATTCTTAATATCAAGTTGTTGGAGTGGACAATCTAGGTTGGTTGCTAGAGAGAACCCCTTTGCAACGAGATGAGCCTTGTGCTGTTCCACTGTTCCATTAGCCTTATATTTCATTGTGAACACCCATTTACAGCCCACCGTCTTTTTTCCTCTAGGCAATTCTACTATTTCCCAAGTCCCATTTTTTTCAAGGGCCTTCATTTCTTCCATCACTACCTTTCCCCATTCAGGACTTTCTAGTGTCTCCTGGATATCTTTTGGAATCATAGCCCTGTCAAGACACTGATTAAAGCATGATAACTGGTAGACAAGATATTATAAGATGCAAATTTTGAAATAGGATAAAAGAGTGCAAGAACAGGTAGGTTTTTCCGATTGTGGGTTGCATCACGTTCACCAGCCATGCCACCACTAATGAATTTTCGGAACCCCATTGTTGCAGCACTGTCGTGCCAATGGTAGCAAGTTTCCTTGTTTCTCTGTAATGTAACCTAATTTTCCCTTTCCATCAACCACCAACTGCATTGATTGAGCCCACTCTCGTAATTTCTTCCATTCAGTTTTTCAATCGAGAGGTTGAAGGATGAGGATTCTAGAATTGCTAGACTTATGGTAAATGACACCTCCCTCTCGTTATCGAGAGCTTCGGAGGGAACAAAGCTGTCGCTGGTAGTGTTGGCCATTGAAGATGATGATCAAGCAACTCTAATACCATGTCGTTTAGACGGAAAAATAGAAAAAACAATAAACACTGATGATTTACACGGTTCGGTCAATGAGACCTACATCCACGGTAACTTTCTTCTTTCTTTGTTATTTTTCTGACATTCTTTTTGTACAATATTTTCATCCATATATGGTGAACAATCATGGTCTAAATTAGGAATAAATACAATATAAGGTAGGGAGACAAATCTACCTCCTAATTAGGAGCAAGTCAGGGAAACCAAAATCCTCCCTTATTTCTTGTGATTTCAACATCTTATCTAGGTTCAAACTGCTAAGCTTGAGATGGCATCTAGATCTTCAACACGTAAGAAAACACCAATTGCTATGCATTTACTAGGAAAGCTACCAATTGCAAATCAAAAAGGAAGACTCAGCCTCTTCTCCTTAATCCTCGATGAATTTTATCACATGGAATTTAAGGGGTATCAATAACCCTAAGAAGCAACAAGTGTTTCATGATTTTCTCCTGTGTAAAACCACATATTTTGTTGGTCTCCTTGAGACCAGAA
Organism: Erythroxylum areolatum; assembly: GCA_024520975.1. Lineage (NCBI taxonomy): Eukaryota > Viridiplantae > Streptophyta > Magnoliopsida > Malpighiales > Erythroxylaceae > Erythroxylum > Erythroxylum areolatum. The sequence continues at coordinate 34,100,537 of JANIJH010000001.1, read as the reverse complement.
TAAAGAATAAAGATGCTTTCTTTTCAAAAAAAAGGCTTTGGTTCTTTCAGAAGGGTTGGATGTCTATTAGCAATCATGCAAAGCATCACAATAGAAGAATAATAGTCTCATTTATCCCTAATGAAATCAAGATTGTTCATCAATCAATGTCGAACAATTTATTCATTGTCAAGCTCTATTGATTAGAAGTTCATTAAGAATGGATATCATAGTGATTTGTGTAGCTAACTTTGAATCTTAGAGGGAAAAACTATAGAAAGATCTAATGGATATTCATGTGGGAAGCACAACACCCTGAATACTAATGCGGGACTTCAACTGTACAATTTCACATCAAGCAGGGGAAGAAACAAAAGCACAAAATAAAACCTATAACGGAGAGTTAGTGAAATGCAATGTCCAAATAGGAGGTGTGGATCTTAGATTCAAAGGGAATTCACTAACTTAGATCAATAACCAAAATGGAGAGTTGTTTCTTAGGAAAAAGCTTGATAGAGCATTGGTGAATTCAAATTTTCTTACTCCATTTCCTAGTAGTTAAGCAAGTGCAACATTCAAATTTGTTCAGATCATTGTCTCATTAAACTGCCTCTTAATTACATTCAATTTCACAAGGCACACCTTTTAGATTCAATAATTATATGATCAATACTTCTAGTTTTTAGAAGCAACAAAAAGGAGACTAAGCAAGGAAGTTGAAGGACATGAAGCTTGTATATGTGTGGCAAAATTAAAGGCTATCAATGAGGAAATGAAGGTGCTTAACAAAAGCTCTTTTCTATAACAATGAGGTCACTAAAAAGTAGGCTTTAGAAGAACTTAACAAGGTTCAAGAATTTTCGTATAAATCCCCTAGGAATGGAGAATTGAAATAGGCTAAAAAAATTAGTCTAAGAAGGTATGTGGAGGCTTTAAAAGCTCATTACTTCTTGCTTAAGTAGACGGCAAGAGTCATTTTTGGTTCAAGGAAGGAGATAGAGATACCAAAATCTTTCACAATGCTATCTTGGCAAGAAGGAATCAAAACACCATTACATCATTGCAAACATCAAATGGATTCCTAGCTGATAACCAAAAGGATCTCAAGAATGTAACCATGTGCCATTTGAAAAATCTTCTAGGAGTGGAATATCCCTCCTTCCTCTCCTCTCTAGACATCAAAAGCCTTATACCATATGGCATCAATCAATAGTTACCTGATTCCTTGGTCAGACCTTTCTCTAACTCTTACATTAAATAGACTCCATCCAACTTAAGACCAGACAAAGCTCAAGTCTTGATGACTTTAATGCCAATTTCTTTCAAAGAAAAAATTGGCCCTCACAGGATAACATAATCACTTGTACTATTCAATAATTCATTGCCATTAGGAAGCTCCTTAATGAACTCAACAATACTCACATTTGTCTTGCTCTTAAGATTCCTAAGCCCTTTTCTTTGGACGACTATAAACCAATATCTTGTTGTGATGTTGTTTATAAAGTGATCTCCAAACATCTTATAGATAAGATTCAAGCCTATATTGAACTACATCATTAATTTATGCCAAGGTTCTTTTCTTAGAGGGAGATCCATTAGTAATTATTACAGATTGAGTAGTGACGTCCATTGACTCTAGTCTTTATTACAAGGATTATAATCCCTTGATCATAGGGATTACATTCCCTAAAATCTAAATTAATATTGTGAATGTGTATATATATCCTTACCTCTCTATAGTGAATATCATGTATAATACAATCCTCTCTCTTTTACATGGTATTTGAGCCAAGTTTGGCTATTTGAGATTCATTATGTATTCTATCCAAATTAGTAGAAACTTCATTTCGTGTCTTAATTCTACCCAAGGAATAGAACATTGCATTTTGTTTTTAGGTCACCATTTTCTGTCAACCCCCTCTTCTCATTTTCGGCACCAAAAGGGTGCCCCTCATTGGTGAGCCAGCCCCAAAAGTCCGACTACCTAAAGAGCTGCATGTGAGCCACATGCATCAGTTAACACTCTCAGTTGCCATCCCACTTACCGGCACATCTAGGCATGTCCACCAACACCGTACACTTAGGCCACCATTTCTGACGTCTACTTTGACTAATCAATGCCTCTGATAGTCTAACTCTATGTTTCTGCCACCCTTTTGCCACTACTCCCCTTGTTCTTGGTGTTTCCATTAGGATTTCACTTAGGCTTGTCACAACATCTCCCTTGGATTTCTACGTTGGGTCTATTGCTAGGTTTTTCCAAGGTTTTCTTTGCTTTAGAGCATTTTATTTGGCATCTAATTCCCTCACCTTGTTTTTGACTATTATTATTTATGGTCAAGTTTTGTTGTAACAAATGTCATTCCTGTGATATCAAAAATCACGGAAGATAAGTTAACTGGCTTTAACTATTTTCATTAGTGTAAGATAGTTGAAATTTATTTAAGGATCATTTATAAGGATCATCACCTTACCCTCTAGTGGACCATACACACAAGGAATAGTTACGTGATGATGCTCGATTGTTCCAACAAATTCATAATTCTATTAACAACAATGTCATCAGTCTCATTAATTATTGAGAGTATGTCAAAGAGCTAATGGATTATTTGGAATTTCTATTTTCTAAAAAGGGAAATATTTCTCAAGTTTATGAGGATTGTAAGGAATTTTATCGAGCTATCTTCTAAACAAGGAAATATTTCTCAAACTTATGAGGAGTGTAAAGGATTTTATTGAGCTGAACAACAAGACTAATTCCTTCAATCTTATTTTATGAACTTCAAAAAGATCTACAAAGAATTAAATGTTTTGTTACCATTTAACCCTAATATTAAAGTCCAACAAACCCAATGAGAACAGATGGAAATCATGAGTTTCTTTGCCAAACTTAACTCACAATTTGAGATTGCTAAGTCTCAGATTCGTTCCAGAACTAAAATTTTCTCCCTATATGAGGCCTTCACTTGGATACTTCATACCTATACTAGCGCTCTGGTTGCTCCCACCACTCAGATCTCTGGTGCCCTTGTGAGTCAGAATACTATGAAAAATCATCCCAGAGAAATACTAGCAAAGGATGAATAGGAAATTGGGATCAAGATATAAGAGGAATCATTTATCGATATTGTTATGAACCGGGTCACACCAAACACACTTGTAATACACTTGCATGTCTTCTTTCCTCTTCTTCCCAATAGGTTATTGATTCTGGTCATATGACAAGCAATCCCAATCTCTTTTTTATTTTCCAAAAACAGTCATCTTCTTCCTATGTTACCTTAGCATAGGGATCTACTTCCTCTGTTATTAGCTTTGGCACTATTTACCCTATTTTATTATCGTGATTATCATTTGCCTTACATCTACCTGAATTCTCATTTAATTTACTACGAGTAAACTCACTCATGGCTTCAATTGCTATATCTCATTCTTTCCTGATCATTGCCTTTTTCAAAATCTTATGATGAAGAAGATTATTGGTAAAGAACTTGCATTAGGAGGTCTCCACATTAGGAGTTGGGACTAATTCCCGATTGCCACATATGTTTAAATCCTAGAACGACCATGCAAAATTAATTATCGCAAGTGGGATTTATGGCCTTCAACTAAGCCATTTCAATACATTACTGTTTCATGTAGCAAAGCGTCCCTGAAATAATAGAAACTAGAAACCATTTCTTAGCCGCTGATCCCCTGAAGCTTTATAACATATTGCTCAAGACATTTAGCAGAAGATACCCAATAGAGACCTATTAATTAGTCAGACTATCACTTTCATTTCCAAAAGATGACATCAAAAAGCCACAAAAAATGTATTGCTTGGACTAAAGTTTGAGAAAAACAATCCTTAGAAGATTTTCATAGATCTGTAATTTTTGTTTTCAGTTTGAAAACCAAAATATACTGGATAGAGAAAAGTAGGAGACCAAATAAGAATTCCAAGATTAGCAAGAACGATCCGGAAAGAAAAAGACCCACAAATTTAAAGGGCTGTGAGGAATTGCATGACAACAGTTTATTCATTGAACTGAACAAACCACATGTCCAGTACACACAAACTCAAGTAATTTGGAACGACCTATCCAAAGGAAGCACAGAAGGCTACAAAATATTACAGTTAAACAATGAAACAAAAAAAAGCATGAGAAAGCAAACCAAGTGATTAGAAAGCTAAATCCATAGAGCACGTCCTAAGTAGTAAAAAGTGTTCCTTCCTTACATGGTACCTTGAAAATCGCTGAATGACTTTGAGAAACACGCTTCAGCTTGAAAGAGTGAGAGAGCATCAAGAGGAAAGAGACAGCAAGATGCGGGTATGTTTTAGTTTTTACCACTTATGGCAAAGTAGACGAAAGGGGACTAAACGAGGATAAGGCTGAGAATAAGAAGAAAAAGAGATGGACAATTATGGGCAAGCAAAGGCTAGAGTCTAGAGAGAGGAAGTGTCAAGTAAGAGAAGTCAAACAATTAACCAGTATGCATTGAATTGAGAAAAATCGCATGGACGAAGGGACAGATACAAAAAGAGAAAGATAAAGAATACTTTCTTTTAGCCCCACAAGAGGACACTGTTATGGCATGCACTGCACTGCATTCGTTCTCTTAATCTTTTTTCTTGTAAATTCGACAAAGTTGTGTAAGCTGCGGTCGGATTCTTTCAAACGTTTTTCTTTATTGTCAGATGGGAATTCCAGAGGCCACGAGACCTCCATCTCAAGATCCTCAAGTGGACCCGCCCTGTTCTTGCTGTTTGTTAGTCTTATATTCCGACTCCGAGAGTTTTCACCATAAATGAGGCGAATGGTCACTTCCTTCCCATGTCATAATCATCACAACGTCCCGATTTTATTTATAATGTGGAGGTGGCGGATTCGATATGGGCACCTCTGCTTTCGGGCACAGATATCACTTCATACAAAATCCACCCAAGATTTTGTTATGACTTTTATATTTGAGATTATTGAGGCTGCTAAATGACGCGGCATAATATATATTATTATACGTAATGTAACCGAAATTATACACATTCAAGAATATAATATGTATTCTTAACTAATAAATGGTTTAGTAAGAGTTAGTTGTGCAATTTTAAATATCTAAAACTTACAAACGAAAGTGTTTATAGCATAATACCAAATTTCATGTTCCTATAAATAAGTTTTTGGTATGATTTTAATACTAATTAATTATACATGTGTATAGGGAGAATAGAAATTTAAAATTTTCACTATTATATAAAGATAATAATGATTCAAAATTTGCACGCTATATAAATAATAGAGATAAAATTAATACAAAAAATTAAACGTAAAACAAATAAATTACAATTAAAAAAATTATATAACATCTTGAGAAAATATCAACGACCGAGCTCCTATTTCTTTTTAGGATTCTTAGCGGAGATTGACAATTCATGCTACTGTCTGGTTGTTCCTAGTAGTTTTTTTTTCCCCTTCCTCATCTTCTTAGTTCTTGCCTTGCTGCTTTGTTTCAAAATTCAAACAATTACCTTTAGACGGTTTACAACCCTGGTAGGATTCATCATAGATAGAAAAAAACTTGTTCACCCCACTATAAATCATTTAGAACAAACAATTGAAAAAGCTCAGGGCTCGAGTAGGTACTAATCAATGAAGAGGTCATATTCCTCCCTAGGTTTAACAATTATTGTAGATTTATTAAAAATAAATTATGGAAGTTCAATGAAAAAACCAATATTCTTACAAAAATGGAGACATGGCCTAGATTTAGAAAAGTTTAAGATGAAATATGTCCTCATTTGGATTATCTTTAATAATATTCCATTAAAATATTGGTCAATCATAAGCTTGAGCTATTTAGTTAGCTATCTTGGTAAATCAATATTCCTAGATTAGAGATAGGCAGAATTTTGTGCGCAAGGATTTATTTTTAAGTAAAGCCTGGTATTAAACTACCTAACTCAATTCCCTTTATAAAAGTAGATGAAGAAGATAACCTAGTGGAAGCTAAAGTGACCATCAACTATCAAAGAAAAACAAAAAAGGAATAGAAGAATTTCAAACAGAAGAAAAGAGATAAGGAACAATTATAACTGAAAATTATTCTCGAATGCAGATTGAACATGATAGCAAGGGGAATAGAGACACATCTCTCCTTTTTGACAATTAAAGCCTTTTAAGGTTGTACTTTTTTACTAATTAATAATAATAATGCATTAATTTAAACAATTATCAAAGAAAACCTACGATCTACTGACAATACAAAGCATGGAAACCTACGATGACCATAATGTCACATAAATCTTTAATCATCAACATCACTTTAATTATAGGATTACTTTAGCTTGCGAAAGTATCAAAGTAAGAATTATCCAAACAAATTCATTTGATCAGCTTGTCCATATCTCCTCAAACTTCATTCCTAACCAAAATGTAATTTGTTTCATCTTTCTATTTGTTACCAACCATGCATTCTAGAGAATTCTTCTCTAGAATAAATAGAAACCCATTTACATAAGCATCAAAGTTCACTGTATCTAATAGGGTATTTTAACATTGCATTATGTTAGAACGCGTATGGCCCGAGTATTCACAATACGTTGCGGAAAAGACCATAACACAACACGATGTATAACCGAAAACATATAGGATGCGCGAAAGATACCTTTTTGACAAGGATTGGTGGTTGCTTTTTCGGATTCGTAGACACTGCTACACGCGAATGTCCTCTATCGGTATCCACACGAGTATGCACGATCCGGGCTGCGGCTATCATGTGCTAGCACGTCTTGAAACTCTTTCCGAATGCCACACAATTTTCTCTCTGATGGTGGCTAGGGTTTCGTATCACAATGGTGTCGCATCTTATGATACCTAAGTTCCTCTATTTATAGAGAAAACCTAATCCCATTAAAGCCCAATAAGTTTCGACCCATTATATCTCATATAATAAAAGCCCGACAACTTAATTCAATCTAGCCCAATAAATATATCCATATATATTTATTCAATGCCTAATAAATTAGGCCCAAGAGAATAAGCCCAAATCAC
>JANIJH010000001.1:34078049-34093424 GCA_024520975.1 Erythroxylum areolatum | reverse complement strand
ATAATATATTATTAACAAGTCATAATGTTAATACATGAATCACAAATATCCATTGGCCTAGGGCACACTACTAACACATTATTCTCCCAATATATAAATGGTCGCAATTCAAGTCGTAAGCATGTGAGCACAAGCTTTAGAAATTGAATGAGTCGTGTGGGTATATTGATTTTACATACAATGAGATCATTACACTTAGAGTAACAAGAAAGGTAGGAAATGTTTCATTCAAAGAAAACTTGATAAAGCACTTATTTATTGTCTTTAGATTACTGAATTCCCTTGAATAATTATTGCATAAAAACATGATAGATCCCTTACTAATTCCCTTTAGATTACTGAATTCCCTTCAATAATCATTGCACACTTTAGTAACAACCTATGTTCTAATCACTGCCCTATTGATATTCATAACCTAACTGATCAAAATATTACAAACTCATCCTTTAGATTCAATAAATACTTAATCAACTTAGAGGGATATGAGGAAACATCGTCAAAGTGAATATCTCTTAATATTCAAAGGTTAGAAGCTTTTAAATATACTAGAAAACTTCAATATATGAAATAGGAGATCAAGGCTCTTATAAGAAAAACTTCAATGGCATAATCGTAGCAATCTAGGCATCTAGTGAAACACTCAACTAGGTACAAAAGAGCCTTTATTTGAAACCAATAATGAGACCCTTATGAATAAATAAAGCTAGCCATAGTAAACTCTACTTAATTCATAAAAGTGCACAACTCACATATGAGGCAAAAATCAAGAGTCTAACGGTTAAAGGATGGGAGAAACATATATTCTACTTCAACCATGCAATCTTAGTTACGAGAAATATTAAAAAGAACTCCTCCATAGCTGATCAGGAGGGGAACACCATATGGAATCATAAAGAGATAATGAATCTAGTCCTAATTGCTTTCAAAACATATTAGGTCTAGTTAATAATGTTTGCTCATCTCTACAATATATAGAAGAATTCATCCATATCTCAATCTCTAACAAACAAGCAATTGCCTTATATAATCTTTTCAATAGGGAATATGTTTACGAAGTCCTATTTAGCCTTAATCTTCACAAAGCCACAAGATCATATGGACTAAATGCATTCGTCTTTCAAAAAACTTAGAATCTAGTAGTTGATCAAGTTATAAGTACAATACATAGTTTTTCAAAGGGAATAAAGTGCTAAAAGAAATAAAAAAAATATCCCTACGTGTCCATCCCATCTTCCTTATAAGAATTAAGGTTAATAACTTGTTATAACATATTGTGCAACATCATATGGAAGATGATTTCCTTATATTGAGATTCGTTTTTAAAATCATCTCCAATTTAAGGAGTTCTCATATAGGTCAAACCAATATGTGACAACATCTTAATAGCATAAGAATTGTTTAGAAACTATAATAGGAAGTCCTTAAACAAAATTTGTGCAATAAAAATCAATTTTAATAAGATATTTGATATAGTGATCTGGAATTTTGTTTTGATAACCTTGAAGCATTTAACTTCCTGTTAATATTCTATAATTAGATTGATTAATGTATTGCAACCACATCCTTCAGTATCTTAGTCAATGGTGAGCCTCCACCAGTCACTAAGGGAGCCAAAGGTCTTAGATATAATGACCCCTTTTCATCCTACTTATTCACCATATTTATTGAGCTCCTTACAAGGCTTTTTAAACATAATATAAGTTAGAATGGGCAACTTTATATATCATAAAAAATGTAAGAATATGCAATTGGTTAATCAGTTGTTTGTTAATGATATCGTCTTAAGTGGACATAATACTCAACCAATTAAATTACTTATGAATTCTTTGCATACTTACAATTTTATCTGGTCTTACAATTAAAATTAGAAAAAAACCATCTCTTTATCACTAATAAAGCCTAAGATGTATAAAGTAGCATCACTAGGGTTTAAAGATACAAATCAAAGAATCTCCTTTCATTTACTTGGGAATTTCAATAACCACTAAAAGTCTCACTTTTAAGGATTGTCAACCCTCTTCAACTCATTCCACAAAAATAATTAGTATTTGGATCAATAGACAACTCTCATATACACATATGCTATAACTAATTACATCCATTCTTAAAAATCTTAATATATATAATTGCTAACGGCTAATGCTAAAAAAATGGTTAAAGAAATAGAAAAATCCTTGCGATATTTCCCTAACAAGGAGTAGTGACCAATATAACTAGTACCAAAATCATATATGCTAAGCCATAAACACCAAAGGAAGAAGGGAAATTTGAAATTACTCTTATCAAAGATAAGAACAATATTCTCCAAGCAAAGAAGATCTAGAGGCTTTTTAATTAAAAACAATTTCATTAGGTCTAATAGAAGCACATACATGTCCTAAGAGGCATAAGTTTCTATAAAATTAAGCCTAATATATCTACTTTATGCACTTTAAACCAAATAATGAGAATGAGGGAAAAGCTTAGTATATAAAGAAAACATTATAAAGAATGGTCTTGATAATGAATTCTAGTATGAAAACTAGAGCTCACTATATTCCTTGTAGTTAGTTAAAGTTATGAGGAGTATAAGGCACCTATTACCTGACCAAGAAAAAGTGAAAAGGATTATAATAGAGGTCATTGGCACTACTAAACTAGAGGACTCTCCTCACTGATGGCTAACATTCCCCCTATCATCTTATCCTAAGGAAAAATGACACCGTTATTTGGTACGACATAAATCATTGAAATTCATCAACAAATAATGTTTGATGATGTTTAAAGAGCTTGTTGTTTAAGTGTTCAGGTATAAATAGGTCTAGTTAGGTAAAATTTACCAAAATTATCCATCATCTTTTAACTTGCCATAAAAAAGATTAAGAATAATAAATAAGAAAAGGATCAAAAAAGAAATCTTAGCTTTGAACTTTGTAGACAAGACATACTAACAACCAATCACTTACTCTTTAGTTACCCCTTCCCTTTAATCACCTAGTTTGAAATCTTGGCAAGATGTAATATCAATTGTCCATAAATAGATTACATATGAATCATAGATTGGTCAAGCAAGCTAAATTTTACCAATAAAAATGACTTTACTTTCTTTAAAATAACACAAAGTTATTATGTTTATACGTTATGGATAGAAAGGAACGTCATGATATTTCAAAACCAATCTAATGAATGTGACATATGAACTTATAATACCTTAAACATCATTAGGAAAATTGCTACAATAAATTGTATCAACCTCAACATTACTAGGGATATAACAATGATATAGAGACTAAGATAAATATTGATAACAACCATCATAAAGCAAGAACGATCAATATAGTATTAAAAGAGAATAATGCAGAACGAAATTAAATAAAGTAAGGCCCTAGCACAAAAGAGTAGCAGAATTTAAAGCTGAGTGAAGAATGTATTAAGACCTTAATCTAAGAAAAGACTAAGTAGTATCTATTAGGCTATATCTCTCAAAGGGATATTCAAAACCTTGATGGATATTACTAAGTGTTTAATATAACATAGTTGTATCCTTAGACATCTCAGGGGCCTTATTTTGCAATAATTAAGCTATTACTTATATTACTTGTATTTTTTTTTTTTGTAATCATGCAACTAGGCTTTGGCCTTTGTAACTTGAGAAAAATTTCCAATTTACAACATTTTACTTTCCAAAAGGAGTAATTATAATTTTTAAAGGTCACAAATATTAGGGAAGGAAAAAAATTCTTTTAATTTAATGATAATAATTATTTATGTTATTCTTATAATGATCATCAAATTTATTATGTTTTTATACTACAAATTTTATTTAAAATTTTTAAAAGTAATATGAATTTTGAAAGTGATTGATTTTTTAAAAAATTAAAAAAAATGCCATTTTTAAATAATATGTATATGGTCTCTTACAAGTAATGCCTTTAACTCGAGAGTTAAACACAATTTGCTACAGTATTACATTAGGATTTTCTTGATAGTTCCACCATTAAACAGTGTCATTTAGTCCTTTCTAGTGTAGTTTTGCACAAGAATAACTTCCATTCCTTCTTATTATGATGTCGTATAACATAGCCCTAATCCTTCCAATGCCATATATGGGTAAACTCATTTTTTGAACTTTATTAAAGGAGCAAATCCTATTCAAGTTGTGAATTAGGATCTACTCCCTTATATTGTTGATGATTGCATGAATTAGAGTCACACTTGCTTCTCCTATTTACTAAGTACACACTGGTTCCTCCCATTCCATAAGGCATTCACTGCATTATATAGTTCCATTTTGGAGATGAGCCAATCTAGATCCCTTATATTTTTATTTTTGTAGTACCATATAAGTATTTCCTTCCAATTTTAAGACCATAATGGTATAACCTCGAGTTGCATAAGCATACTCACAAACATTTTTAAGTAATTGAATTTAAATTGTAAGTGGTTCATAATTTCTAATTTTTGCCAATGAAGAGCATAAAATTTTAGATATTCATGTATTTACTCAGTCTATCCTTGGTGTTAAGTTGTCCTTTAAATGATAAACTATGTTGTGATTGAAGCCTATGGATATGCAAACTCGAGCTAGACAAGGTTGGCCCACTTTACATAAGGTAGGTTGTTTCTTAAAGATCTCTTGCATGATTTGTTCATAAATTTGCCTACTTAGTGATGCTTCCAAAGCATATCTGGTCCATAATTTGGGGATTTGGGCTTATCAAATGTTGATTAGCATGCTCTGATCTAAAGATTGACTAGTAGTGAAGTGTAATTGCATCTTGTATTATAGCCTTATGACCCAATTTGCTCCTCAAGGTCCTTATATCTCAGGCCACTGATAATGGTATTAGATTGGACCAATTATCATACATAATAAGACAGAGGCTCCATCTCATATTCTACACAAGAAGTCCTTTTTATGGAATTGCCTGAGTGCTAGTATGTTCTTTACGGTTTAGGAGGTATCAGTTTTAACCTTCTAATTCCTTATATTACCTTGTTTATCATAATAAGAATGCACCCATCTAACCCAAAGTGTATATTTATCTTTAAAAAACCTCCATACTATTTTTAACACTTGTACTTGATTAGAAATCCTTATAAATAGGATTCCTAATCCCCCTTGCTTCTTGGTTTTACAAGCCTTCTCCCATTTGAATTAATTAAGGCTTTGCCTTTTGCTTTGCCATACCAAATAACCCTGTTCAGTATTCTATTAATAGCCTTTATCAAGTTTTTGTGTAATTATAGGTGTGATTTCTAACATACGTATAGGTTGCTTTATATTGATCTTACTGATTGTGTTCTACCTAAAAATAACAAAAATCTACTTTTCCAACTTGCTAGTGTCCCTTATATCCATTTCAAAAGTGGTTTGAAGTTTATAAGGTGGGTTTTTTTTGTTCTTAGGGATTCATAGATAGATTATACAAGGCTTGCTCTAATTTAAACTAGTTAGGGATGTTAGACAGTTAGCTAGAGGTTCTGCCCCTCTTAAGATTAGGAGCTAACTCTTATTTTTATTCATAGTAAAAGTAGATAGTTTTTTAAAAGACTTCAAGGAAACACTAAGGTAGTAATAGAACTAATGCTTTCACATCAATAGATCATCTACAAAGGAGGGTGAGACAATATTTTGTGGCTTGCAATTAGAGTCCAATTTGACTTTCCATTGATTTGCTAGGTTTTTCATCATTCTCAATAGAACCTACATGGCTAGGATGAAAAGCTAATAGGATAATGGATCTCCTATTCTTACTCCCCTAGTTCACCAAACCAATATAATGGGTTTGTATTGACTAAGATTTTATAGGAAATAGTGGTAACACACTAACCTATCTAATTGATAAAGATCAAGGAAGCCAAAGGCATACAAGGTATTCATTAGGAAGTTCCAATATAGGGAATTAAAGGCCTTCTGGAAATCTACCTTTATAGCACATTTCCTAGCTATTTTACTTCTATTATAACCATTTAGTAGTTTATATACTAGGAGAATGCTATCTCAATTATATCTTCCTCTTATTAAAGATCCTTGAAAGCTATCATCTAGTTATTTAATGACTAGTTTCACTCTTAATAACATTACAATAAGAAATTGGCCTATAGTCCCTTATAGAATTAGGGGAGGTTACCTTACAGATCAAGAAGATAAAAGTCTTGTTTAATTCGTTCAACATCCTACCATTCTTGAAAAATTCCAGCACTACTTATACATAAGTTTAGTTTGATCCTAAGTTTTTTATAGAAGTATGTATTGTAATCTTTAGGACTAGGAGTCTTTTGTGTGATTAAGGAAAATAACGTACTTTTCACTTCTTGTCAGATTAAGTTCTCTACTAGGTCTATAGGAATCTTATATTTGAGAATTTTCTTTATCTCCTATACACTAATTATAGCTTCAAGTCTCGTGCTAATATTATTATAGAAGAAATTATAGGATTCTACATTTATCTATTCACTACTGGTGAGGAGTTTTTCATTCCCATCCCTCAGGAAGGATATTTTTTGTATTTCTCCTCCCCAGTATGGCTTTGTGAAAGAATTTTATATACTTATATCCTGCTTTTTAGCCAGGTTGCCCTAGCCTTTTTCTTCAAAAGTGAATCATTGATTTCTAACATTTTTATATAGTTTAAAAAGGTTGTAGTTTCTTTGCTTCTTAGGTGATCATTTTTGGGGTCCACATAAAGCTCATTTAATTTGTATCCTAACTAATTCCTTTTTTTTCCTTTATAACTACCTCTTACTATTATTGCCCATGGCTTTGTTTAAAACCTTTAATTCCCTCTTTATCACTTCCACTTCTTTATACAAGAATACTTTTTTTTCCTACTATGCTTGCATTTACTCCTTTAATAATAGCTCAACTAAATCCTTCTAATCCAATAAGAAAATTGTTAAATCTAAAGGTGCTACACCCTCTTTAATGGCATAATATATTTTGGATGAGAATTAGGATGCAATAAGATAATATGTTATGATTGAAGGAGACTTTGCCTTCTAGAAAGTTATTTAACTAAGCCTCATTGGCCCTAGACCTATCAAAGTTCTTCCTTATCAAACAATTCCCTTATTGTTTATTAATCCATGTAAATAATTGGCCTCCATCTTCAACTTTATGATCTAGATCTAGTTAATGTAGTCATTTAATTCATCTATGTGATTCCTTAGGTTGATGGTTACCCCTCGCTTCATTAGCATATAACATACATTTAAAGACTCCAACCATTAGCCATAGTTCCTTTATTCCATTCTTTATACTAATAAGGTTACTCCATATATCTAATCTTTGAAATCTATGATTTAAAGCATAAAAGATTGAGAATTGAAAACTTACATTAGTGTTCTTCCTCTTCACTTGGAGATGGATTAGCTATTACTATACCAGAATAGGTTGTGCTTCTATCTCCTTTGTTTTAAAAGCCACTAGTGGCAATTTTGATTTGTAAGGAAGCTCTAATTTTTCTTCTCAATAAAGGATTGTTGCCATTGTCCTCCTTTATTCTTGTTTTAAGAACACCAATTAAAAGAGGTTTGGATTCTTGAGTACAATTAATAACCATTCTTTGTTTATGAGGGAACTTTAACCCTCTGATTTTCCATATGAAAAGTGATATTAGTTCTAGGGGGATAGAGACTTATTCTTCCCCTTGGATCTTCTCGTAATCAATCTCTTAAATCTAGAGTTCACTTTATTTTCCTCTAATGCTTCCTTGTGGTTTAGTAATTCCCAGGTGGTGAGTCGAAGACATTCTCTGTTGAAGTTTCCTTTGACTGGGATCTCTTAGATGTTCTTAGATAAATTTTTGCAATAATGTTTCATTCAATGATTCCTTTAGGTTGCTTTAATATTTCTTGTATTCCTTATCTGTCCTTTGCATCATTAAGATTCACCTTAGTTGTCTTTCCTTCTTGAGTTATTTTAGGAATTAGGCTTCTTCCTTTATTTCATTTATGTGTTTTAGTTCATTAAATTCACCTATCATAAATGTCCTCCTAGTAGGCACCTAAGTTTATTTTGGCTTAAAGCTTCTAGGTTTTTAGGTATAGGTGACAATCGGTCAATCCTCAAATGGGACCCCTCACATTCATTCTCATTATGTGAAATACATTTGGAAGTTCATTTGAAACCTCCACTAAGATGCATATTACGGGAAAAATCACTCATTTTAGCAAAGTTATAATCTCATCCAAGAATAAAAACTTTTTAATAAAGCTCCCAAGGTGGCTTAACCCTTTGGTGGTCTAGTACTCTAGGGGGAGCCCAAATAGTTATTTGTTTATGTCTTATATCTTCAATTTTGATTTTAAGCTTCTAACTTTGTAGTAACTAAATATTGTAGTTATAATGTTAAGGTCTTAGTAACTTTTAAGCTAGTTTAGTTGAGCTGAATTTGAATAAAAATATATTGTTGTCATTCAGTAAAACCACCTAAATGTCAATATTTTCTCGCTAGTTTTTGGCGCAAGAGCTCATAGTTTCAAAGGAAGGCCTCTTATCCATAACCCTATAAAGGTAGCTTCCCATTTCTTTATACCTTTTCTTAATATTTCCAAGTTTTGAGTCACTATGGTTCTAGCATTAGCTGTTTTTGGGGCGGCGCAATTAGAGCTTAAAACTTAGGGAGATATCATCCATAACCTACAATCGGGACTTCGTTTGAGTGGAAATAACTAGTGGTTTATCCAAAGTTTTGCTAAGTTTAGCTTTTAAAGTCAATAAGGTATGGGACTGGGACAGATTTGTTGTTTTACTTAGGGATTTGTTGTTTCTAGTTGGTTTGTATACAGAGGAGTAGAGTTAGTTGAATCACTAGCTTTTGCATGTTCTTTTAATAGATTTGAAAAGTCTTTTATAGACAATAACATTGTTCATGACATTACTATATTTAGTAGGTGGTTATTAATAAGTTTTGTGTATTATAGGAGATGAGAAAGAGTCTAATGGAGCAAGAAGGTAGAACTCGAAGAAAAAGAAGAAAGAGAAGACAAAATAGAATGATAAAATAGATTAATTAAAGGAGAAGAGAGTAAATCATACAAAGGAAGTTGAGCAAGAGTAGGAGAGGTAAGACGTACAGAACTTGAGAGACTAAACCATATAAGTTAGGCAATCTAAAGAGAGGCTAGAGAGAAGCTCTCATTTAAATTTTAAAAGTGTTTAAACCTTAAAGAGTTCATGTTTTTATGTGAAATTTGATGATTATTACATTAAGGGTTCCATTTTTTAATTAGTTTATTAAACATTTTAAGCAACATTTTACTTATGCCATGAGTCAAACTTTGTAGTACTATATATATAAAGATGCATATCGCAATTATGTTATTTTACATCATGTAATTATATATATATATATATATATATATATATATATATATTGCATAATGATTTATTTATATGTTTTTTAAAGGAAAAGTAGTATTAATAAAGAATAATTATGCCACAAGTCAAACTTTGTAGTACTATATATATAAAGAGGCATGTCGCAATTATGTTATTTTACATCATGTAATTAAAAATCTAACATCTAATATATGTATGTATATATATATATATATATATTGCATAATGATTTATTTATATGTTTTTTTAAGGAAAAGTAGTATTAATAAAGAATAAAGTTATATAACAAAATTAGGTTCAAGGGTATACCTTTAACATATGATATTAGATATAGGAAAGCTACCAAAAATATGATTTTAAGAATAGATACGTTAGATAGAAATTCAAAGAAAGTATTAAACTTGATATGCATTTTGGTGCAAAGTTGTTCAGAATAATCAGTTCCATAATTTCATTAATAACTTAAATGTTAAGTGCTCCCATTAGCCTCAAATCTTCTCAAGTTTCTTTCCTTCCAAATGGACTACATAGTCAAACCCATAGCTAGTATGAAAATCTCATTCTAGGAATTAGGAAGGGAAGATTGGGCTTTTAGCTAGTGAATGATGCTAAATAGGGAATTATCTAGTATATTCTAACAACATATAAGTTTCACTTGTTTCCAAATTATGTTTGCTGCTAAGCATAAGAAGAAAAGATGATCTCTAGATTCATCTTGTGCTAAACATAATGGACAAGATTTGTTGATGTCAGAGTATGTGATTCTATTAGTAGTGTTGAGCTTATTCATTATAAAGAGCCAGAGAAGAAAGGAAACCTTGTGAGGAAGTGCTTTATGCCAGATGATCTATGCCAATTAACCACAGGAGTCTTCATTCTAAGCAAGTTTATAGTGAGCTTATTCGACAGTTAATGAATTGGTTAATCCTTCCAGGAAAAGATATTAGGACTAAGTGGATTGTGAGGATAATGAGGCTACAGGTAGTTAAGATTGTTGGGAAAATGCTAAGAGTTACGCCTCATTAAGGAGCTAAGTTTGATATGGAGGGCAAATGAGATAGGATTACTAGTGGTACCTTGGAGTTGGAAAAGTGAACCTTAGCTAAAACAATCGTCAAACCATAGTGAAATTGTTTCTCCATTTCCAATTTTACAGAGAACATCATATTGAACTGTATTCTTTAGATGAAGTAGCTGGTTCAGAAAATAAAATTGTCAAGGGCTCTTATTTATATCCCAAATGCACCTTCATTTGAGAAAATAAGAATGAAGCCACTTGATTCACACGGATTGCTTATCCTCTAAAATCCACCATAGTCGTTTAAGTATAAGAACTTGGTTAATTAGTTTCATTGAAGAAATGTTTAATCCCTCCCCCTATGGGAACACTCATCTCAGACCATTTAACTTTTGCAATCCGTCTAGCACCATTTGAGTGATTCTATAGAAAGTTCTTAAGTAATCTTTCAACTGATATGATAATAGTTTTTGAAAGAAAGACATGTGAGCTCTAGTAGATATGAAGGGAATTAATTTTGATAAGTTGGAGCTTCCCTACATAGGATAGGAATTTGTTCACCTAGGAGTTAATCCTTTTATGGATTTTTTGATAAGTGGAATGCAATCAAGAAATATGAGGCTCTTTGTTAAGATCGGGGGTCTCAAACACAACAATGGATTCATCATCATTCTAGTGGCAATTATGATTTGGGATTCCAAAGATGAAGCACCTCTAGAGGTAAGGAATTGGCTTTTGTGTAGACTAATCTGTAAGCCTAAAGACTTTTGAATATATCCAATGACCTTATAAAGGTTTGAATGGACTCTAATTTTTCACTATAAAATAAAAGAAGATCATTAGCAAAAGATTGGTTAGTTAGTCTAACCTTCTTGCATCTATAATGATATCTAAATTTGGAGTTACCATCCACTTCCTACTTTATGATAGAGTTTAAAGTTTCTATGTATAGAATGAGCATATGGGGGGAGAGAGGGTCCCCCTGCAGCCTGCCTGAGTCCTTTAGAAGCCCTGAAATAATTTGAGGGACTTTCATTGATCAGCACCAAAAAACTAGCAATTGACATGCATTCCTCCAACCAATTAGTAAAGATTCTAGGAAACCTATGAGCCTCCAACATCTTCTAAAGAAAGCTCTAACATTTTCAAAATCCTTATGAAAGTTGACTTTGATAGTACAATTTGGAGTGGAATAAGATTAAGAGTAACCTTTTAATACCTTTTGAACTATTAAAATATTTTCCTCAATCTAGCTATTACAAATGAAAGCACTTTGGTTGTCACTGATGAGGGGAGTGAGAACCTTCTTCAATCTAGATGCAAAAATCTTAGAGATGATTTTATAGAGAACATTAGAGTAAGAAATGGGCCTGAAATCACTAAAACATGATTAGAGCCTTTAGGAATCAAACACAAGAAGGTTTTATTAATTTCCTTGACTAACCTTCCATTGGTAAAAAAAATTCACAAATTTCTTCCTCAATGAAAGGTCCTATGATATTCTAAGACTATGATAAAAATAACTATTCAATCCATCATGTCTAGGAGTCTTCATACCATCCATCAAAAAGACAATGTCCTCAATCTCCATGTCCTCCACATGTTTAAATAATAGTGTAACCTCCTTAAGGAGTAATCTTTTTCGAAATAATCACTGAGAGTTTAAAATAAGAGGGTTAAGCTAAGTTAGGAGTACTTATTAATGAAGTGAAATACCTAAAAAACTCATTTTGGATATCATTTAGTTTATGTAACCAAATTCCTTCATTATTGGTGGTTGCGTTTATCTTGTTATGGTTCTTCCTCGCTAGGATGGTATTGAAGAAGAATTTCGAGCATTTATCACCATCTTTGAGCCAATTTGTCCTTGCTATTTGCTAGAATAATGAGTGATTGTTGACAATAGTTACATCTTTTGAAAGAGCTTGCTTTTCTCTAGTACAAATGAGGGGATCTTGAGGCGAGGAATCACAAAGTTTTTAGATATCAGCTAATTCATTCCTAGCTATCTTTAAAACAACATCACTGTTGGATCCCCTCAGAGAATTGAGGACCTTAAGCTCTTTCTTGATTTTCTTTAAGATTTTGAACACAACCAAATTGCTTGGTACCTCTAAACATACATTTGACCCTTACTCTGCAAGCTTAAATGAAACCAGGATCATTGGTAAAGAATTTATTAAAGCAAAAGGGAGAAGACTTGCTGGACTATTAGAATAATTCCTCAATCTTAATGTAGTGTGGTTTGAGAAGAGGGGTTTTTTAAAATTAGCTAAGATTTTTAGAAACTGAGCTAGCCAATTGGCAATAACAACAGCTCTATCTAATTTTTTCTTGATGAACTAGTTAGAGCTTTGTTTATTGGTCCAAGTGAACTTGTATCCCATTTGTTTCAAGTCAGTAACTCCAAAGTGTTCCACACATTCCCTGAAATCATCTAAAAAATTCCTTAGACTACAATGGCCCTGAGCTTTTAATCTGTATAATATTGAATTAAAATCACCACATATCAACCAAGGTGTATAAATAGTATAGTGGACGTTTGTCATGTCATTCTATAAAATCTTTCTCTAAAATTCAAAATTATTGGCATATATGAAGGAAATGATTATATCTATTTATTTTTTAAGGAAGTGAATTCTAAGGTGTATAGCTTGTTATGTTGTGATGATTATAGCCACCTAAATAGCTTCAACCTTAAAGCATATAATAATTCTACCAAAAGCATGTTGAAAGTGGTTGGAGAGCATTTCCTATTAAGGTCATAACATATTAAATTTACATATATTCTCAAACATTATTTTAGATTCTAATAACCTAACTATTAGAGGCTTTTCCCTAAAAAAAACCCCCTTAAATTAGCTTGTTTTGTTGGGTAGCTTAATCCTCTAACATTCTTGACAATTATTGACATATCAATGTTTATTTTTGGATCCTTTTCCATTGCTCCTTTGGGATCTTCTTCCCTCCACTATTTGGAAGTGATCAATGGTTGGTACATTGTTATTTTCGGTTCCATTTGTGTCTATAGAGGCTGGGGGGTAAGGGGTGGGGAAGTGGCCTAAACTATAAGTGATGTAGCTGCATTTGGAGTATAAATGACATCAACTAAAGGATTAGTTTCTTGTGTTTCAGCTACAACATTGTTAGGACCCAATGGAGTACTAAGAGGAATGCCAAGCTTCACTATAGTTTCATCCTACTTATAATCAACTTTAGACTCAGTAACATATAGTTTTGAAGGGATTAGTCTAGCCTCTATAGTTTGAACCTCAATATCAACAAAACATTTAGAATTATGGCTCTCCACTAATATGGAACCTTACTCCTCAATTTCAGACAACTTAATACACATTAACTCTTAGTAAGTACCTGTTTTAAATTTTCTCCTATTAGCTTTCCATACTTTCCCTTAGAGCTTGAAGGGAGGCTTTCAGTGATAAGAAATTGCAATACTATCCTCCCATAATTTATTTCCTTCACTGAGCCTCATTATAGGGATCTCATTTAGGAGTTCTTTAGCCATTTCAACACTCACATAAATATGGATAGGTTTTCCAATGAAACTTGCAAGGGAACTTATTCCTTCAGTAGTCCAATACTTAAGGGGAACATTATGAAATTGATCTAAAGAAGGACATTTTGTATTTTAATGGTCTTTCAAATTGTCTAAAAAATTCAATATGCAACTATCTTTATTTTAATGAGTGAAAAAGAGTTCACACCTTTTACAAATTATTGTTATATTATGTTTAAACTTCAAGAAACAAAAGGTAGTATACTAAACATCAAGAAACATTAGCCCTCCACTCTCATCCTCAGCCCTATGGTATTCTCTAGAATTAGGGACTAAAGGCACCATTGTCCTTTCACTTTGTTTCCCTTTCCTACATCCTATATTTTACTATCTTACCATTTTAAGTAATTCCTTTTCAAAAACTATTATTTGTTATTCCTATAGCTTTTCCTTTTATGATGTCTGTCAAAATCCCAGAGGAAGACCTCCTAAACTCAATTACGTTTTGAACCTTTCCCTCCAAAACTTTGAGCCCTTCAAACTCTCCTACTTCCTCTGATCAAGCCATTTCCTCTTTAACCTAGTGGAGAAAACCTTTGAGCTAGCCCTTTGACCTAAGATATTCTCAAAGCAAGTTATAAGTGATGATTTAAATACTTCCTTAGAATATTGTCCCCCATCTAAGGAAGGAGGAAGGACTTTGGTTTGCCTTTAAATGGAAGCACTAAAGGTAGGAGCTAAAGCTTGGAATGCCAATGTGGTTGGATTATTCATCAAAGAACTCTCATTATTTCCAATTATTCATACTTGGGCATTCAAACAATGGAAAAGCTAATGAACAATCAGAAGTCGAACTAGAAGAAGATCTGGTAGTAAGAACTAATTTAAAAGACCAAAACAATCTTCTCTTTAGGTTGTCAATTATTTCATAAAACATTAGGAGTATTAATTGCCCTAAAAATGACTTGTTTTTAAATATTTTGTGAAAGATGTTAACCCAACTATCATAGGCCTAATGGAAACCAAATTCATCCTTTATAATCTACCTCCAATAAATATTTTATACAAGAATTGGACCTTTTTTCAAACCAACAGTATTATCATTTTAGAAGAATTATTTTGGGATATGATACAAGGAAAGCCAAGGTAAATATCATTATTGTTGAGTCAAAATGACTTTACTTAGATATGATTTTGATGAATAACAAAGTGAAAAATAAAATGAAAAGCAGACGCAGACGCAAAATGAAAAGCAGGCGCAGACGCAAAATAAAAAGCAGACGCAGACGCAAAAAGAAAAGCAGACGCAGACGCGGAAATAAAAGCAGACGCAGATGCAAAAGAAAAAAATAAACACAGACGTGGAAGTAAAAATAGACGCAGAATAGAAAGAAGGAAGAGAAAGCAGACGAAGGAAAAGCAGACGCAAAAGTCAGTGTCAGTTAGTTACAGAACTCAACTAATTAACCGTTTCTTTCAAGATTCAATAAACAAGATTCAAGAAGCAGTTGGAGA
>JANIJH010000001.1:34055697-34068273 GCA_024520975.1 Erythroxylum areolatum | reverse complement strand
ATACATTTACTAGGAAATACCATCTCAAGTTGGCAGCCCTCATCTCTCCATTTCCATGCAAAATCAATCATCAATATGCCATCTAAATAAAGTTAAAACCATGCATCAATCATCCTACTTTCAATTCCTAACTATCCCTAACCTTATACCCATTAATTCAAACCATAATTATCATCAATTTAATGCATCCATCATCATAATAAATACTCCAAACCTTTCATTAATTACTCCTATCTACCATGGCATTTACTTCCTAATGAAAACACCATTAAAACATCATATAAAGCTTAATTCATTTACTTACCTAATTAGCTTCCAACCTTCACTTTTCCAATTTATTGCACTAACTCCTCTAATCTACCACACCATATATGTCTTTCATCATCATGGGAAGGCTATGGCTTAGTAACAAATCAAAGAACTTTTGAGTGTTTGGAGGAAGGTGAAGAAAGAAGCAAAATCCGATGGTGAGAAAACAAATGGAGAAATGCTTCGGATGAGTGAGCTAACAACTTAATAACTTGTTTCTTTTCTTGCTTCTAACCAAGGTAAACCGATAGGATCAAGTGAGAAGCATTAATGAAGGTATTTGGTGGCTAATTGTTATTGGCCAAAGCTTTAAAGAAAAGTCAAAATAATGATTCTTTAATCCAGATCCAAAAACTAACCCAATCAACTCAAATGACCCTAATTTCAATTCCAAAATAATATACCCAATAGTACAGTGCCATTGGGTAGCAATTTTCGCTACCGAAAATCGACCGGTTCGCCAATTGGCGATTTTTTTCCGGTCCGGGAATTTTCTCCGGAAAAATCCAGAAAAATTCCTAAAAATCCCTTAAAATATAAAACAATTTTTGGCACACTCAGAATATTTAAACCCAATAACCACGTTAATCGCAATAAAATGCCGTTTAGGCCCAATTACCGGGAATATCATGTATGCAAGTACAGTAATTTCATGTGCACAAATTCACTGATCACAGTACCAGTATGCATGGACACTACTCATACATCCCAATTAATCTCATCTTATGCCAATTTTATTATTTTATCCTTCCACTAGGGGGTGGGATGTTACACATCATCTATATCTAGTTTGAAAATTAAAAGCCCCCCTTTTACTTATTTTAGGTTGCCTCTATCCACTAAGAAACTCCAATATAGGGATTGTATTCCTCTTATAGATAAGGTCTAATAGAGATTAAGGATCTAGGTTATTATTGATAAAAAAAGTATTAAATTTTCATGCATATTTACCAATCCTTAAACTTTTCTCTTATAAAAAAGGGTGGTAAAAACACTGAAAAGTCTTACGAGGAAGTTCTTATATATTGGAATGGGAAATAGGAGAGGGATGGAAAGTGTAATGAGGCTTGCAAGCCAAAATTTGAAGGGGGATTGGGAGCATACTTATCTAATATGTAATTAAGTTTTATCTAATATATAATTATTATCAGTGATAAACATATAACTATATTAATATTAACAACTAATCATGTTTTTGTTTTTATTTAAAAATATATAAAAAAAAGCTGAAAACGAAAATTAAAAATTATAACGAAAAAACAGAAATAGAACTAAACGGAATCTCTATTATTTTAGTAGATTATGAATCCCTACGATAATAACATAAACAAAGATTTGTACCTTACTTTAATTTGATTATGGGTCATGCAAATATGTAATATTAATTAAGTTAATTTAATAATTCAAGTTTTATCAAATATAAATTTATAAAAAATTTATCAGATTTTATTTTTAAAAATGTTCTCAGATTGAATCGATGGCCCATCTCATAAAAAGAAAAAGGGGAAAGCCCAACAATTTGTACCTTTTTAACCATATCGCCTTCCTAAGCCTAACTACCTTTCTGCAACGAACCCCTCCAAAGTCCAGAGCAAAGATCTGCAGCATTAAAGGTTCATCCTCTTTTCTCCTTCTCCTGCTGTTCCTTTTTGTTTTTCTTTCAATTTCAAAGGCTGCATTTTTTTTTATCAATCTCTACTTCCTGCAGATCTGTGAATTTCTGCTGTTCATCGTTTATTCGTTGTTCTCCACCCTAATCAACAGATCTGTAATCATGGATTTGATTAAGGTCTTCGACCAAACAGTCCGTGAAATGTGGGTTTTTCGCTTCTCTCTATTTTCTTTTCTCTGATCTACCATTCAATTCCTTATGTCATTGATTGCTTTGTCATTTTCTTTTCTTCCCATTGGATTTCCAGAAAGAGGGAGGTTAATCTCAAGGTCTTAAAGGTTCCTGAAATCGAACAGAAGGTGCTGCATTCGTCTGCATAATTTTTCTGAATTTTCTTTATCATTTTCTGATGGTCATTAGTTTCTGGAAGTTATGTAGTATTGTCTCCTGAACATTTTCTCATACCATGAGCACAATCTGAGGATTTCAATTCATAGAGATCTTGCGCCAAAGTGTGACGGGACGTGATGATATAATTTTTTTCACTTCGATATCATTATAATTTTCTTACTTGATCTTTTAGTTTAGGACTTCAAACACTAAGAAATTTAAATTAATTCATTTCTTCGTCTTCTTTATCACCATTCTACTATTACTCAATTAGAATATGCGAGTTTTATGTTCAAGTTTGTCCGTTTTTCCATTTTATGAACTGAGAGCATATCAATGCAGGTGTTGGATGCAACCGATGATGAGCCTTGGGGTCCGCATGGCACTGTATTGGCAGAGATTGCACAGGCAACTAAGAAATTGTAAACTTAAGAAACTTATTTCAATTCCCACAAGTTTTTCTCATGTCCTTGTTCGAGCAGACCTTTTTGCTTTCGTTGTAACTTCAGTAGCAGATTGTTAGTTCCATTATAAATTTAGTAAGATTAGCTACTTTTCTTATGTATATTGTTCATATCATTGTGACTATTAGCACAGAGTGTCAGATGGTTATGAATGTTCTTTGGACTAGATTGACTGAGACAGGCAAGAATTGGCGTCTTGTGTATAAGGTAAAGCCTTTTCACACTCGACGAAGACGTTTAGATAATATGAATAGTAACATGTGTAGACTTTCAATGTTATTTCTTTGCAGACATTTTACTGACTTTATGTTTGATTTGGCTGGTATCAGGCGTTGGCTGTTATCGAGTATCTGGTGGCACATGGGTCTGAACGTGCAGTTGATGACATAATAGAGCACACATTTCAGATTTCAGTGAGAGTCTTTTTATTGTAGTCAAATTGAATTGTTGATGCTTATTTCATTTCTCAAGAATTGGGGATCTAGTGGTAAATTTGACGCAATTTTATCCTATCTGTGCTTTACTGCTTCAGTCACTTTCAAGTTTTGAATACGCTGAGCCCAGTGGGAAGGATGTTGGACTAAACGTTAGGAAGAAGGCTGAAAACATTGTTTCCCTTTTGAATGATAAGGAGAAAATACAAGAAACCAGAAATAAAGCCTCTGCTAACCGTGACAAGTAAGTTCACTCTTGAAGTTACTGGTGTCACCTTGGAAATTAGCATTTTGGTAATCGGATTTTCGGTTTGCCACTATTTTTCCAGGTACTTTGGTCTCTCTTCTACAGGGTTAACTTATAAGTCAGGGTCAGCATCATATAGTGGTGGCAGTTTCCAGAGTAGTGATACGTATGGCAGTTCAAGAGAAAGTGACTATAGAGATACTTATAAAGACACGGATTACTATACAGAAGAAAAGACAGATAACAAGAAGTATGGAAGGTCAAGACGAGGTGATGTGAGTAGTGACCAAGGAAACTCAAAGATCAGCTCTGAATATATTGGCAGGTCTGAGTTCGTGGCACTTTTCTACTGAAGATCTTAATAAACTTGCCCATGAAAACCTATGCTTGTATTTTGATGATTAATAGATAAAGTAGTTGTAAGAACATTATTGAGATTGACTTATAGTAAGTTTCATCACATAATAAGGGGCCCATGGCATCAATATCTTTTCATTTAAGTTTGACCTGTACGATTTTGACCAATATTTCCATTCTGAACATACTGAAAATGAGTCTAACTTCTGCTTGTCCAGCAAAACTAAGCCATCACTTCCAGCTATTAGTTATGCTTTTATTAAATTGGAAATGTTTTCTTAGGCCTTTTTGTTGTAATTAGTTACATATTCTACTTGTAATGAGTTTTCTTTTAGGACATTTCCTCTCACCTAATGGTGCTATGCTCTTTGTGGTCTAGGTTTTTTTTGGCTGATGATCTTTTGCCATCATTTTTGTTGCACATAAACTAGTTATCATATTCTATTTCATTTTTGAGTGTTCATGACTTTGTCCCTGAAGCTAGTAAATTTTGTACTTTGCTGTCCATTCGCTTAACAGCAAGGATCAAAATAAAATGTCACACACTGCATCAAAAGCGTCTGCCAAGCCATACAAATCTGATGAGAAGAATTCGCTTCCTTCTCAACACTCCAGTGCCCTGGCAAGTAATTATGGTGACGATGATGATTTTGATCCTCAAGGGACTTCTGCAACTGGTGAGGACTCTAAACAATGTCTTACATGCTATGCCTTTGTGCTTCATTCAACTACACATGCTAGAAAGGGTTTGTCTGAGCTATGTACCTTTACCTCAGCTAATGTATTAGAACTCTATTGGTTCAGTTCTTACACATAAGTAGAAAATGAGCACCAACTGTCCTAAAGCAGAATGTATGCAATACCAACAAACTATGAACATCCCTGATGATTTGCCAAGTCTATAGATATTGAGGGATACTTCATTGATGCTATCTGGTGATAGGTAATTTTCTGTGCAGATACTATAGCAGTATATTAGAACAACTGACTGTTATTTTTATTTTTGAGAAAACAACTGACTATTATTGTTGCTGTTGGAGTTGTAAATTTATTTGCATCACAAAGAACCCAATGTTGTACCTTGTTTCTATCTTTTCTTTTTAATTGCTAGAATTGTTGTTTTCTGCAATGTGTTTCTCATGTAGATGCATCTATTCTCTAATTTAAATATACGGCATGCTTCTGCACAAAAGGTCTTGTCTAAGATTGCTTGTAACATTCATGAATGTGGACTTGGTTGCCATTGATTCATATTTACCTGATAGAAAGATACATTTCTTCATTTGTTGTACTTTCTTCTACCTGACAGAGTCAGCTGCTCGTGTTACTAACAAAGTAGACTTGTTTGGGGAAAGTTTGGTTGGTGACCTTTTGGATGCACCCTCTGTTCCAGCAGAATCTGCACCCAAAAATGATGATTCATCAGAGACTGATCTTTTCGCTGATGCTTCTTTTGTATCAGCACCAGTGCAAGTTGAAAAGGGAACCAGTCCCCATTCTGAGGTCATATACCTTTATCTTAATGTACACCTTACTATTGTTGGTGCTAAATTATTGTGTCCTAATAAAAAAAGGTGTGATGAGTTCTGCAGCCTCAGGTTGATCTGTTTGCTTCTCAGCCTATCAACAGTTCTGCAGTACCTTCCACGATTGACTTCTTTTCAGCTATTGATCCAGTTGTGCAACCAGAGACTAAAGCTTCAAAATCTGCATCAGTTAACTATACCACTGTTGATCCATTTGCTGCTCTTCCTTTGAACAATTTTGATGGATCTGATCCTTTTGGTGCTTTCACTTCTAATTCCAATATGGCTACATCAGAAACCACAAAATCTTCTGAAAATGATGGCGCTTTCAACATTTTGAATGGACCATCTTCAACAGACTCCAAATCAATGCAAAAGAAAGAAAACTTCCAGGTGAAATCTGGAGTATGGGCAGATTCACTGAGCCGTGGAATTATTGATCTTAATATATCTGCTCGTAAGCATATCTTTACCTGAACAATTCTTATTTCTTTAGGCATGCATACTTGCAATCCATTTGAGCATTTCATCTATGAGTGCTTAGCAGGGATTGAGAAAGTAATCTGGTAAAAGTCTGACCATGGCAATCAATTCATGCGAGAATAATTGATTTTTCATTTCTGTATTCTTCTCATAATGCCTAGTAAGAGGACTTTCCAAAACTCCCTATAAGAGATTGTTATGGTTGCAAGATCTATTGATATAATCACAGACATGTCAAACCCGTTTATTAACTGAACCGGACAGCTATTTGTTATGGGTCTTATCAGGCTTTAACTTTCCAAATGATTCTTTCTCTCACATGGTCGTCGTTTATTTCAAACAAAGGATTGATTTCTGAATCCTGTACTTGAAAGCTTTTCCATTGAGGCTATACTTGATTGCAAAACCATAAAATCCATGCAAATGAAGTCCAAGGGTTTTGCTTAGACACACAGGATTTTGTGTGTATCATTGATCTCACTGTTCTCCACTTGTGCAAGAGAACTGTATCCCAGGCAATAGTCTCGTGGAGGAGTCAGTTGAAATATATGTACTCTATGGATGGGGCTACAAGATTGCTGCGAATACTGTCCTGTCATGTTTTTCGATACAATGCATTTAATCTAGAGTCACAGTCGATTAATGTTGACCTCTTGTTGTTGATCTTAAGAATCAACTACTGTTTGACAGTTTTGTCATTAACCTCAAAGTAGTTTGCTTGCAAAAAACTTCTTCGGTTCTATATATTTCCATTCAACTATATGTTGTAGAATCCATTGATTTTAAAAACCCCTTGTTAAATCTTCCCTATAAGATTGAATGGGTTTCTCTTTGTGTATTCCTTGCCAGCCAAGAAAGTTTCACTGGTAGGAGTTGGTGTTGTGGGCGATCTGAGTGATGGGCAAGATGAAATGAAGAAGGAATTCCCAGCAACATTTTACATGGGGAAAGCTATGGGCACAGGGACTGGTATCGGCAAGCCTGGGTTCACATCGCAGGCTTCGCAGATGACAGGTGCAGATGACTTTTTCTCAAACCTTGGCGGCCAACACTATCAGCACGGCAGTTTCAAAAAGTGAATTTGTTAATTCTTTGATCCATTAACTTCTCCGTTTTCCTTTACCTATTCAAAGCTACGTGCTACTTGTGTGGTTAATCTTGTTTACGAGTCGTTAGTAAAGTTCATCGAGACTAGCTACTGCATCTTATTCTATCGTGGGATACCATCATTTCGTAATGCGGATTGCCTGCAGATGTCCATTTAGTTCATGTCAGCTGGCCATGATGTAATTGTATTTATTTGATCTATAATACTACTAGTTTAGGGAACTGCTTGTACCAGAATATTGGACCAACCGTTACTTGGAAATCATTTTCTGTGTCTTAACGAGTTCGTTACTTATTCTAACTGGACATCCACGCAGTCAATGAGCCTTAAATTGGGTTAGATTTTTAAGTTGTAATTGATGCATCTTCAGGAAACACTAAAACCATACCTGGTTTTGAATGAGCATGGTAATCCAAGTTTTGTTGTAATTTGCCCTAGTGCCTGAACCAGGATAATGAGAATAGTGAATAAACAAATTAACGTGCGATCAGATGGAACGATTGAACATTATGCCAAATTTCGAATGTGATGATAGCTCGGAATCGAGTCTCTGAAGCCTAATTTTTAATCCTAATGTAACTGTTAAACCGGTTTGTCTCACTCTTTTTGCTTAGTCTTTGGTTCAATGAGCTTGTGTAACAATCTCAACAAATGTTGCAGAATAAAAAGCATTGCGGGAGATCTAAAAACGGTTGAGCAGGATTCTATTCTCATTGATTAATTCTTAAAACAATTTGATATAAGAGCAACGAACATGATCAAGAAAGAAATAGCCCCAAGGACTCATGGAGTTGAGCTGGGAGAATTGACGAAAATGTCAAAAGTTTGTTCGAGGCCCAAGCTCGGAATGAGAAGATTTTGCTAGACACGTAGAATAGAGTCGACAAACAAGAGAGAGATGTTTGAGCTCAAGCCAATGTTCATCCAATGCAAAGGTTTGGCATAGAACAGGGAATAATCAAATTCACTGATAAGAGTAAACATAAGCAACTACTTGAATCTCCCACAAAAAAGAAGTTTAGCAACCCGGCGCAGGTGAGTTAGTAAGGAACTTTTTTGGCTTAAATGAAGTTGTGGGTTCAAACTCTCCTCATAAATACAGTTGTTTAAAACTTGAAGCTAGAGCTTTGCTTCTCGCAAAGGACTTACTCGACTCGAGCAGGGATTAGTCTGAATATGGATGACTTAAAAATATCTTCTCATAATTAAAACCATACTAAAACACCTCGTGGGTAACTAAAAAAAAAACAAAAAAAGTTTAGCATAATTGAATTTTCAGCATTTTATGAGGAGCATATCAAATTATGGTTGTATCTGTGCAAGCAAATTCTTTATCCCGACGATACATCAAAGCACTTAAAAGTGGGAATGGTAGCAATACGTTTAGAGGAGCTGGTCTAGGAGTGGTACCGGCTCTATCTGAAGAATAAAAGTACGGTAGAAGCTGTAGAATCGAAAGAGTTCGTTGATCTTCAATGACTTGGTGGCAAATTTTAAGGAGTTAAAACGTGAGGGGTCATTTCAAGAGTAATATGCCAAATTTAATCATTACTCCAATCAACTGTCATTCCATAGGATTATTTGGTGGTTTTTCCTAAAATTACTTAACCCTGAATTGGAGTTGTGAAATTGTATCATGCTTCAACAAGTTTATCTACTGGCTAGGAAGCAAGAGGCAATGACGGCTACTAAGGGGAGCACTCGGGTGTTAAAAGGAGGCATGAGAGCACTCAACAATAGAGGGAACTTCAACACATGCCCAACAAGCTCCTTCAATAAATGGGTTACTCCCTGTGCCAAGTAATCTATCACGACCCTACTCATTAAAAGTTAATAAAATATCAAGATTTGTCAGCAATAAGGCGTTTGAAGAAAAAAGAGCTAAAGGACTTTGTTTCTGGTGTAATAAGAGGTATATATATCCTGGCCCACAAAT
Source organism: Erythroxylum areolatum (assembly GCA_024520975.1). Lineage (NCBI taxonomy): Eukaryota > Viridiplantae > Streptophyta > Magnoliopsida > Malpighiales > Erythroxylaceae > Erythroxylum > Erythroxylum areolatum. The sequence continues at coordinate 34,059,407 of JANIJH010000001.1, read as the reverse complement.
GTAAGAAGAAGCAACTCCATTTACATTTAATGGAGGGGGAAGAAAACATCAGATATCGGTAATTAATGGGATAAAAGAAGAATGGATATGAGAGAATTATGCAGAACCTACTTCTCATAACGCGTCATTGTAGGCTACATGGGAATGGAAGGAGAATGAGAGTTCAAGCTATTGAGGATTTTAGAGATGTATTAGAAGAAGTTGATCCACATTTTTATTAAAAAATGGGAATACCCATAATTCTGTGGAAGTCTCAATGATCAAGAAGGGGAAGCGTGATGTGAGGGAAGTAAAACCATTTCCAGATCACCATCGGTTGGGGATTAGAACTAACATATAATTGACTCTGCATGAATGTCACATGGTTTATGCAAGGATTACAATTCCTTGCCGATGTTTTGATAATAGCTTTAGGAGGTTGTGATGTGGTATTAAGAATATAATGATTATTGGGATTAAAGGATGTTTTTTATACAACTTCAGGAGAAGAATATTGACTTTTAGATGGAAAGGGGAGTTGGTTACTCTTAATGGCAATCTGAACAAGGGATCTAAGATGGTTTCAGGGAGATAATTTCAAGAGGTTCTCAAGCATTTAAAGAGGAGACAACTTCATAATACAATTAACGTATCCTATTGAATGTCGACTACAATCAGTTGACATCAAGGAGAACCAATGAAGTGGTTTTTGATTTATGTAGTTTATATTGTATTTTTTAGGTATTTAAGTATTTCTAGATGATTTATTGTATGTATAGGCTTAGAATTGTGTTATTGTTAGTGTTTGTATATGTATTAAGCATTGGAGTGATTTAGAGCATGAATTTGATTTTAGTTTTATGCGTTAAGATGTGTTTGATGTGTTTGTGAGTGCATTGAATAAGAAATTGAAGAATGAAGAAGATGTTGGATGTACGAACTATTAAAAAATCAGGCAAATATGTTACAATTTATGCAACAATTAACAATATATAATACAATAAATAAAGAACAAATAAGTCAATGAAAAAAATAGTAGATAGAAAATTAGACCAAATAACCAACATAACCAAGGCCCAAAAATTGGTATCAGAGCCTATATCGAAAGAAATTACTTTAATTAAACTATGGAAAATATAGAAACCGTAGAAAAAAATGTACAAACACAACTTGAAGAAATTACTCATTTAGTTAATAAATTAACACTAGAAAATCATTCGTTAAAAAAAGGAATTTATAAAACCTATAACAGATCAAGACGAAATCATCTATGGATATTAATATGATCAAGAAATTTTCATAGACCAGGTAAAGAAAAATGACGATCAACCAAAAAGCAGTCAAGCAGGAGAAAAACGAAAAAGAAATTAACAAACAACTTATAATTGGGAATCAAAACTTGTTGAAAATGAAGAACTAAATCGATTTGGTTATTATCGCAAGGATAATAAAATAAGAAAATTCCCAACAGAATATATACCAAAACATGTACAATTAGGACCAGATGGAATATAAAATTTAGATTGCGTAGTATCACCAAAGAAGTTGATAAAGTAAATCACTTGTTAATATAGAAATCACATATAATATGTAGAATACATAAGAAGGAGGTTGAATTGTGTTAAATCATCTAAGATATTAATCTTTAAAATTTTCTTGATTTTCTTTACAAATTCAGACGATTACAAAGCAATTCACTTAATTTGATGAGTAATGCAACAACGAAAATTAGAATATATTCTTCTAACAAAAAGAAAATTAAAGAGATAAGAATTAGAGAATATGACACCACGATTTATACTGGTTCATCTTTAACCTTGGGCTACGGTCAGTCTTCAGAGTTTGTCTGAGATTTTACTGTATCCTTCAAGTTACAAGTATTATTTCTATACTTGTAGAGCCTCTTCAGGTCTCCCTCACAAAGTATTCTTTATCTGCTTCCTTAGCTTCTCCAGGCTCTAGCCTTTCTTTTACTTGAAAAGATATTGTTTGAGCTTCACGTTACATATGTATTTGCTCACTTTCTTTCTTCCTTTTCTCATAATATTTTTTTCGCCTGAGCATTTGAGCACTTGAATACAAAATTTCTCTAAGTCTGTTTTGTACAATCAGATTTTCTTTTCTCTTGTATATATTTTGTTTACGACTATAACTAATATTTATAACCTAAATCTTCAACTGTCTTCTTTGAGAAATCTGCTTGTTGAGTCTTCTAAAAACCGTTATTAGTTGAGTCCTGTAACCAATTCCAACTAACTGACTGATGTTCTTGAATATTTTTCAATTGCATCGGCTTGTATAGATTTCGTATGCTTCGTCTAGTGTCTTAGACCAAGCACTTTGCATTTCGTCTGGTCCATCTAAGATGCTTTGTCTTATTCAGCTTTTACTTAAGTATCGTCTTAAATTGACTATTTGTGTCACTTACATTTATCTGCGCACTTAACAAATTCATCAAAACAATTCACACACTTCTATAATTATTATTATTTGATTTTCCTCAAATTAATAGTGGAAATGAACTCTTCTGGACTTAACAGTTGATACTTGAATAGTCAAATAAATTAACTATAGCAATACAATTAGAAAATGTTAGTAGTTTACCCTAGGCCAATGGACATATGTGACTTTTGTACTAACATTATGACTTATTAATAAGATATTGTGAGGTATTCTTTTATATATGCATGTATGTCGTTTATGTGATGTGATTTACATTCCATAGATAGTATTAGGCTTATGTCATCAAGTATGTGACTTGATAGTAAAACCATAAGCTTTATAATACTATTCTAAATTGTCCCTGGTCAATCATTATTGATGGAACAATAATGAATTAAGGCTAGTATGTGTTCTGATTGATGATCACATTTTTCTGATCATGGATATGAGTTATCAAATCAGAAACATAGATATATGTTAGAGAATATATATTGGACCGACCCATAGAGAGAACACTATATGGTTTCATGTCATTAGTGATTCTCAATATGGTTTGACTTTAATCCTCTGACCTGAAGTCATCATGGTTTTCTACATGAGGAATTTAGTGTTTTGATATTAGACTAAGTTATCTTTAATCGAATAACAAATAGTCTTATATTGGACATTAAATAAATCATGCGGAGGGATGTAAATGACATAGATGGGATTTGTACCTCTCTTAAATGAGAGAGATATCATATGGGCCTCTTGACAAGTATGATTGAAGAAATGCATGGCTGTACTCAAATGAATTGATAAGTAGTCATCAATGTCATTTGTTATAATCAGTCAACTTAGGGATCAAGAAACTATGATTAATCAAAGGTTGGCATGTACCATGCCTCGTGATTAATCTTGATATCGTGTTACAAAGGGACTGAGTTTGTAACCATAGTTACAGGTTAAATCGGATTACCGATTCTCATTTGATTTGGGTAGTCATAATGTCTTGCTAGAAGCCGTTTATGACTTATGGGCCTTGAAGTATGATCAAGCCCATTGTCAACATCAAATGAGCCTACAGGGTCGCACACAAAGAAAAGAGTGATGTGATCTGAGCTTATTCTCTTGGGCCTATTTTATTAGGCATTGAATAAATATATGTGCATATATTTATTGGGCTAGATTATTTAAGTTGTCGGACTTTTATTATATGAGATATAATATGGACCAAAACTTATTGGGCTTCATAATTCTAATGGGATTAGGATTATGAAGCTCTTATTCCTAATAGGAATAAGAATTAG
>JANIJH010000001.1:34042143-34055597 GCA_024520975.1 Erythroxylum areolatum | reverse complement strand
AAACATTTCCAATTCAACTATTTAGACCCAATTATTCCATAATTCTCGACCAATTCACAATCAAACATAATTATCTCAAAAATTACAAATCATATCATTTTTCCCAATGAAACGTCGGGGAATGCCATGAATGCATGTACACATAAATGTATGTGCAAGCCGACTCATTCCTCTAAAATTAGAGGCCACATAAATGAACATATCCAAAAATATACAGTGCAAACTACTAGCCTGTCCCAATTTACCAATATAACCTTCCCATCGGTGATGGGATGTTACAGTTTTAGATGTGTTAGCACACACAAGCCACTGCCCAGATCGTTCATCCTCGTGTGGATACCGGTAGAGGACATTCGCGCATTGCAGTGTCTACGAATCTGAAAAGGAAAATCCGCATCATGAGGTATTTCATACATGCTATAGTTTTCGGTTATACATCTTGTTGTGTTTTATAGTCTTTTCCGCTGCGTATTGAGAATACTCAGACCATAGGCGATCCAACAGAAAATCCATTTGAAGGATTACAAAATATAAGCACTTTATGGAATTTTATAACTTATAAAACTATATGAATTGTACTCAATTATTTAGTAGATAATGAAGAACACATAAAACATACTACTGGATTTTTAAATGTGCTTGAACCAATCTGAGCTTTTCATATGGTAGCAGATGAAATTTATAAAGAATTCATAGGAAAAGATACTATTGCTTATAAACAAGAAATAAAGAATGAAGAAAGAAAAAAAAACGCTTTATGACATTTAAATAATCTATGAATTTGTGATATATGTTATTTAGAACCATATATTTATGAATTCAAAAAAATATTATTATCAATTAACGAGAACATAACAAGAATTGTGTATTCAAATTTTTATTCAAAAATTACCATATCCTATAAGTAAAACTGTTGAAGAACTATTTTTAGCTTAACAAGGCAAAACTCTTGTAGCTTATAATCTAGGCAATGCTATTTTAGATGTCAAAGAAGTAATATCTCAAAAATGTCTAGAAGCTAAATTACATAAAACATTAAAAAATAAAATATTCAATTATGTTGTTCAAAATATTAAGAAGTCCCACAACAATATGATTGTGAATTTAATCCAAGAATTAAAAAAATTAAATTTTAGAAATAAATTTAAAAATTATAAATGGCGTAAATATCCGAAAAAAACATTTCTATAGAAAACCTCCTTTTAAATCTTATAAAAAATTCTTCCAAAAAATCATATAGACAAATTAAACCCAAACAAAATTTCTGCCCTCAAGGAAAGAAAAACTGTAAATGCTGGTTAAGTAAAGAAGGACATTATGCTAACGAATGTCCTAAAAGAAAACAAACACCAAATCTTAATAAATATAAAGAAAAAGTCAATATTTTAAATTCAGCTTTACATTATAATTTAGAACCCATAGAATCCAACTATGAAATTGATTCTACTATCAATACTTTATATTATTATGAATCTCAAGAATCAGAATCAACAAACGAATACGAATATAACATTTATTCAAGTACAGATTCAGAATAAAATAAATAAATGCATATATTAATACAGGAGCTACAATATGTATAGCTACTCAAACATTATTAAATAATTGGAAAAAATTATATAAACCATTACAAATCATAATAGCTGATGGAAGTATTAAACACATTCGGTATGTAAGTTATTACAATAATATTATTATTGAAAATTACACCTTTACGATACCCTCAATTTATCAAAAAGAATCTAGTTTATCATTTATTCTAGAAAATAATTTTTTAGAATTATATAATCCCTTTTGTCGGTATTTACGTTATATAACCCTAAAAACACCAACAATCAACTCACTTAACCAAAAATCTATCATTATCAAAATTCCTATTTATCAGACTACTTATTATAATACTTTAAAACTTATAACTGAAAAATTGGATCAATTACAATTTTATCTTTAAAATAATTTATATTTACAAACTGAAATAAAAACCTTACTTGATCAAGTCTGTAGTGAACATCCACTAGATCCAATTAAAAATACTAATACCCAACTCATTGAGAAAAAATTAAAAGACCCTACATAAGAGATAAATATTCGAAATAATATCTCATACACTCAATAAAATGTGCAAGAATTTATTTGAGAATGTTCCAAATTATTAACAAAACAATTAATCTCTCCAAATACTAGTAAACATTCAATACTTGCTTTTTATGTTAACAATCATTATGAACAAAAAGAGGTCAATGTCGTACGGTTATTAACTATAAGAAATTAAATGAAGCAAATATTGGAGATGCATATAAATTACCTCGAAAAGACTATATTATAAATAAATTAAAAGGACATAAATGGTTTACCACCTTAGATGCAAAATCTAGATATTGGCAACTACGTCTACATGAAAATACAAAACCATTAACTGCTTTGTTGATTTCTTTTTTGTTTTTCTACTGCTTGACTGCTTTCTGGTTGATCGTCACTTTTCTTTACGTGGTCCATGAAAATTTCTTAATCGAATTCATATTTAGTCTTGATTTGTTATAGGTTTTATAAGTTCCTTTTTTAACAAATGATTTTCTAGTGTTAATTTACTAAATAAATGAGTAATTTCTTCAAGTTGTGTTTGTACTACATCTTTTTCTACATTTTCTATATTTTCATCATTTAATTAAAGTAATTTCTTTCGATACAGGCTCTGATACTAATTTTTGGGCCTTGGTTATGTTGGTTATTTGGTCTAATTTCCTGTCTACTATTTTTTGTATTTGACTTATTTGTTCTTTATTTACTGTATTTTTTATTAAATTAAGCATTAGTAGAAAACTTATCCAAGTTTCTACTACTATGTATAATTTTCTTCAATTAATCGATGCACCACTTGAAGAAATCCAACTGTATCAAAATAGAATTAATAGACATAATGAACTATATCAATTAGAAAAAGAAGATGCTAAATATTTACATAATCAATTTAAAGAACATCATATAACACATCTTAATGAATCATACTAGTTGCAATTTCTATACACAATTACAAGAACATATATTATATATTGACAATTTAGTTAATCAATATAAAACCGAAAAAGAATATTATGAAGACAGATATAATTATGTACAATTTGTTATTAATAATCAAAATGGAATAAAATCGATAAAAGAATGATTAGAATTAGATAAAAATGTCTATAATTTTTATATACAAGAATTAAACTATTTAAATAATACTTTACAGAAGCATCACCATCAGTAAAAATAACCGACATAATTACAGAAAACCAACGAAGTATAAAAGACCAAAATATATTAGATATCAATACTTTAGAATTAACTGAATCTACTGGTAATTTTCATATAAACACCTTACTATCCAAAGAAAAATAAAAATAAATAGCTAAAACTCAACTAAACTTAAAATTTGGACAAAATATACATAATCCTCTTCTAACAAATTTAATAAATAGACAGAATATTATTTCTTATGGTAAAATTGTTCATGAAACACCAATCCGAATCGATCAATGTAGTGGACATATTAGGCTAAATTTAATTGATCAAGAATAAATTTACAAACAATTACAGAAAATACCCAACGAATAAGCGGCATAAAATCGAATATATACATTTATCTACAATTCAGATTTTATTAAAATCAACATGTCAAGAAGGAATTGATTCACCTATTAGAATGGCAATTATACTTGAGTAAATGTTGTATTCGTATTCGTCTGTTGATTCTAATTCTTGAGATTCATAATAATATAAAGTATTGATAGTAGAATCAGTTTCAAAGTCGGATTCTATGAGTTCTAAATTATATCGTAAAGCTGAATTTAACATATTGACTTTTTCTTTATATTTATTAAGATTTGGTGGTTGTTTTCTTTTAGGACATTCGTTAGCATAATGTTCTTCTTCTTCACATAACCAGTATTTACACTGTTTCTTTCCTTGAGGGCAGAAAAATAAATTCTTATACATCTTGTTGAGTGTATGGGATATTATTTCGAATATTTATCTCTTGTGTATGGTCTTTTAATTTTATCTCAATGAGTTGGGTATTAGTATTTCTAATTGGATTTAGTGGATGTTCAATACAAACTTGATCAAGTAAAGTTTCTGTTTCATTTTGTAAATATAAATTATTTTGAAGATAAAATTTTAATTGATCCAGTTTTTCAATTATATGTTTTAAAGTATTATAATAAGTATAAAGTACCTCGAAAAGACTATATTATAAATAAATTAAAAGGGCATAAATAGTTTACCACCTTGGATACAAAATCTGGATATTGGCAACTACGTCTACATGAAAATACAAAACCATTAACTACTTTTACTTGTTCTTCCCAAAAACATTTCCAATGGAATGCATTACCTTTTCGTTTAAAATAAGCCCCTAGTATTTATCAACATTTTATGGATAACAATTTAGAACGATTCGAAGATTTTACATTAGCTTATATGGATGACATTATTATCTTTTCAAATACAGATAAAGAAGATCATGTAAAAAAAGTGAAACTTGTCCTTCAACGATGTAAAGAAAAAGGATTAATTTTAAGTAAAAAGAAAATTAAAATCGCACAACAAAATGATGAATATTTAGGCATCGAATTTCATAATGGCTTTTTAAAATTACAACCCAATATTTTTCTTAAAATACAACAATTTACCGATATTTAAAAAAATTGAACTCATGTACAACAATTTTTAGGAATACTTAATTATGTATCCAATCAAGGTTGTTTTAAAAATCTTGCTAAAGAATGAAAAAGATTACAACTCAAATGTAGTACAAAACATCAGTGGCAATGGACCACGGAGGATACAGAAGCAGTACATACATTGAAATATCTCTTAAGGATTTACCCGTCTTATATAATTATTTACCAAAGGATACACTCCTGGTACAAATTGATGCCAGTATAGATACATAGGCAGGATGCCTATTAGCACGACCACTCAATCAAAAACAATATTTATTGTGCAAATATATAAACGGAACATTTAGTTCTGCTGAAAGCAAGTATCCAATACATGAAAAAGAAACATTAGCCTGTCTTAAAACTTTGAGAAAATGACGTATTGATTTATTCCCAATAGAATTTATTATTCAAACAGATTCGAAATATCTTTGTGGATTCACTAAATACAATATCAAAACAAATTATAATCATAGAAGACTAATTCGATGGCAATTAGAATTAAATCAATATAATTTTCATATTCATTATATAAAATCTTATGACAACAGTCTTGCAGGTATCTTAACTAGAGAATGGAAACAACCATTATGAGTCTCAAGGAATCATTATCCAAGAAAGAAGTCGAATTGATTGAACTACAGCAATAAGTGGGAACGGTAACCAAAGAAATTAATCAGTTAAGGACTACTATTACTTTACTCAAAAAACAACTTTCTCCAGAACAAACACCTCAACCAACCTCTGTACCTACTATTTCTCCTATTACCCCATAGCAAATTATCCAACTCTCTTTATCCAAATACACACTAGTGTCTACCAGTTCTCAACGCAAAGAATATTTCAAAGAAGAAAAAGTTTATATGATTTTTAATAGACCAATGGCAGAACTCTACGATGAATGGCACAAAGCATCAGTACACATCACGGGAAAATCCTCTATCATACATAAAAGTTTCTCCACTAGACAAGAAGCTAAAAAAGCCGTAGCCAACTTTAAAAACTCAACATTAAAACCTCAACACAAATAAGCTCTTAAAAACCTCCTTTTGAGCCCAACATGAAAAAATTGGGAAGACCTATTAATATGGATAAAATCAATGCTTTACTTACCACAGCTTTGAAGGAAGAAATGTGAAAACTTACATCAGAAATGTTCTGTGATTGTTTTCAAGCCCTCAATGATTGGAAGAAAGAACAAAAAGTATTTCAATACTCCTCACAGGATAGAGGCAGATATGGACCCAAAGCTATCATTTTCCCTGAAGCAGATCCATTAACAACCTACCTCTTCTTCCAAAGTGGATTGAAGGAAGGCACGATTGTACATAACGAAAGCAATTTACATTGAACGGTTCTCTATCACGATTGTGATAAAGAGCAATCAACAACTTAAAGCAGTATTATGCCATTTAAAGCAGTATTATGCCAGGTGTGAGTTTTGAGAGTTTAGGGCTATTTTTGGAACTAAACAAAATGGGAAAACCCTAGACACAACCTTAAAACCTTCACTATAAAAGAACATAAAAAATATCAAAAAGAGGCAACAGTCACTACATTAAAGAACATCAAAGACAAGGATCAAAGAAGAGCTTCAAAGAAATTCTAACATTCTAGATCAAGACTTCAATCAATTTTATTCTTTTTCTCTTTATTTCTTTCATTGCCTTGATTAAATAATTGGATTTTTCTTATATAAAACATGATTATGAATTTCTAAATCCAGATTAGGGATTATTCTTGAATTATTTTGTGAACCTTATTTATTGTTGAATCCAATACATTGATGAATGTTTGTGATAATTGTCATGCATATGCTTAGTAACAAATCGAGAGAGTAGATCAAGTCATTAGTGTTAAGGTGCGCAACGAGAGTTGGTAGCTTAATAGACCTACAATTATCAAATTAACAAACAATTGAAGAGAGATCTTAATTGTGAAATGATTGAATAAGTTAGGAGTAGTTTTGTGAATCGAGATATTACAATTGTATAACTATCGAATTCAATTAGGGTTACTTGATGAGAGCAATCAAAACTTTAGGATATATTGGATCAAACATAAATTGAATCAACAAGATCAAGGAAAACAAAATAATGATAGAAGAGTTCTTAAGTCTCCAACTTTGATCAATCTTAATTTCACTGGCAACTCAATTATATTATTGAGTACTTGTTTCTTTTATTATCTGTTTTAATTTCATTTATTTATTTTAATTCAAATCAACTCTTAATACATTAGAAAAAGTTCTTTTTAAGTTTTTTAGGTGTTTAATAGTCCTGGTGGGAACTATACCCTTGACACTATAAGATACGATTTGTATACTTGTGATATCGAGAGTTTTATTATTATAAAACTTGCTCAACACTTTTGATTAAATGGATCTTAGCTAATTATGCATAGGTATTCAAGAGCCAAACAAAAATCATAATCATCAAATCCACTTGAAGGAGGTTATTGAAGCCATCATTTCTAGAACACAAAAATATGTTATAAAGCAATTTGTATAAAAAGTGACAAGAGAAGAATTTACTAGACATAAAACTAGCTCTTTTGTCTCACAAGTGGTCTTAGTTAACAAAAAATATAACCCATGGTGCATGTGTGTGAATTATAGTGAGCTCAACATACATACAATTAAGGATAAATTCCTAACTCCCTTTATTGAAGAGCTATTAAATGAGTAGCATGGCTTTAATTGGTATTTAAAGTTGGACTTGAGATTATGTTATCACCAAATCAAGTTCAACTAGAAGTCATCTTTAAGATAACTTTTAAAACCCATTAAGGCCATTATGAATTCCTTGTGATAGATTATCCAATGCACCCTTTATCTTCCAATGTTTGACGAATGACATGTTTTAAGCCCTTCTTAAGGTAGTTTATATTGGTATTTTTTTAATGTATATTCATCTATAGCAACTCTTTCTAATCGCATCTAGAATATTTAAGTAAAACCATGGACACACTTTAAGCAGATCAATTGTTCATTAGAAGGAACAAATACATGTTTGGAGTTAGATAAGTGGAGCACTTAGGTTATTCAATATTAGAGAAAAGAGTAGCAACTAATATAAGGAAGGTGCCTGTGAAACAATGATGGTCTAATCTTAAGAATATCAGAGGATTTCTAGGAATTATTGGCTATTATCACATATTCATAAAGAATTATAGAGAGAAAGCTAGACCATTAAGATAATTTTTGAAGAAGCAGTATGTTTCAAACTAGAACTAGAATAAAGAGGTACAAGAAGTATTTAAGGAAGGGTCAAGATTGTTGTTATGGTGATCACCCTTTTGATGATTTTTTCTAAATTATTTGTCATAGAAGCTAATGCTAGTGAAATGAGAACAAAGTAGTGATTCAATAGGAGAAACATCTAATAGCATCATAAGCACAATTTTGGCAAATAGACATCAAGGATTATCAACATACGAAAAGGAGTTTCTGGCTGTGATCAAAGCTATCAACTATTGGCATCACTATCTTAATATAAAGTCATTCACTATACAATCATATTACAAAAGTATTAGGTATCTTCTAGACTAGTGTTTCGCTACACACTTCTAATAGACTTGACTTTTGAAGCAATTAGCATATGATTCTGAAGTGTAGTCTAAGAGTAAAAAAGAGAATTTAACAGCTAATGCCCTACAAGGCTCACTAGTTTAGACTTGTTGACAATGTTAGTGGAGGAAATTAAAGAGGTTGGACACATGACCTTACTATTTAGGATTTAATCAAGAAGCTCAATGCAGCAACCATTAAGTCATAGGCTTATAGGTGGAGAGAAGGATTTTAAAATGAAAGAGAAGGATAATAATTAGGTTTAATCCATAATTAAGAACTAAAACTAATCAAGATGGGGCATAAAGACGCATCTGAAAGTCATTTTGAGATGTTAACTACCATTAAGAAGTTGCAAAGGCTTTTTTATTGGAAGAGCTTCACTAAGGATGTAAAGAATCACATTAAACTTTCCATGTTCTGCTAATAAACAAATATGACATTTCAACATTCCTAGGACGATTTTAACCTTTAGCCATTCCAGAGGGAAATTGAAGGGAGCTTAACTTGAATTTCATTTAGGGATTTCATATGTTTAAAGGAAATTTAGTGATTCTAGTGGTGGTTGATAGATTCACCACATATACTCACCTCATTGCCTTGAAGCATCCCTACTCAACCTCAAATATTTTAATTTGCATGGCATTCGTAAAGCTATTATAAGTGACAGGGATCTAATCTTTTTTAGTAAATTCTAGTCAGAATTATTTAGATTACAAAGGGTTAGCTTAAAATATTCAACAATTATTGCCCTCAAACAAATCGACAAACAAAAGTTAACAATAAGACCTTGATAACTCATTTAAGGTGTTTTTGTGAGAAAACTCCACACAAATGGAGTGAATAGATTCCTTTGATAGAATGATAATACAACACTACTTATTATTCAACTAGTGATTCAACCCCACTTAAGGTTTTCTATGAGTATTCCCAACAATTCATGTCCCATATTTAGTTGGAGATTTCAAGTTCTTATATTGTAGATCAAACTTTAAGGCATAGAGAAACTGCACTAGTTATGACAAAATTCCATTGAATAAAAAACCCCAAGGTACAGGTGAGTTGGTAAGGAGCTCTCCTAGCTTAAGTGAGGTTATAGGTTCGAACACTTCTCATATATGCAACCATTTAAAACTTAAGGCTAGAGCTTTGTCTCCCATAAGGGACCTACCCGGCTCGAGCGAAAATTAGTCTAAATATGGATGATTTAAAAGTGCCTTCTCATAATTGAGATCCTCTTAAGATATCTCGTAGGCAATAAAAAAATGTTCTATAAAAAAATTGCCCAACACCCAAGAAGTAACAAGTTAAAAAGTGAGTCGCTGGCTAAGAATTTGAAGTAAAAAAGTGGGTATTGCTCAAGTTATACAAACAACACTCACTTAAGTTTAACAAACGAGCCCGAGCTTGGTTTGACCAAGTCTAAAATCAACGAGTCAAGCAAAATAAAGAGCATTTTTTTCAAAGATAAATCAACGTTATTTTCCTTTTTTAATTTTAAAAAATTAAAAAAATTCAGGTCGAATTGAGCCAACCCGAGCTTCGAGTTACCTTGGTCCCAATCAGGCCTCGAGCAAGCCCCATCCATTTCCACGCTTACTCATTATAGAGGATTAATCATAAACTGCTGTACTACGAGCCATAAAAAATTCTGAAGGTGGACAAAGCAACCAACAAAGTAGCATTGCCTACAAAAACTATAATTCATACCATTTGCCATGTGTCTTAACCAAAAAGATCTCATGCTGTCAACTTTGGTCATCACAGAACATGGACCACTATGAAAAAAGACGGTTAATAGGAACAACAAACCGGCGACGACACAGATAGTAATTCAGTGGCCAGATGGTACGAGTGGGGACACAACGTAGGGATACTTGCTGGAGCTTCAAAAGCAATTTCCGGAAGCTGAACTTTATGAACAAGACTTTGAGGGTCCAACAACCTGGGCACGTGCTTTCCAAATATTGGTTATCATAAATACGTCGAGTAACGGCTCTATGCCAATAACTATATCACTCTCTCTGACTCCCCTCCCAACTCCTGTTTTATTTTTTTCTCCTCTTCCTCGTTCATGTACTGGCACGATTCTATTCCAATAGATCAATTGTCAAAACTACAAATCGATGGTGTGCTACAATCATTGAGGTTCCCCTTTCAAAATCATTTTTAATGAAAGCTATCTCTGACAGCATTACGGTAACTTCATGAAAACATTGTAACTTCGGAAGAGAGCTAATAATCATTATCATGCACATAGACCTGAGTAATGCCTAAACATGTTGTTTTGTTAGCGATTTTTATTGTTATGCTGAAATTTGATGGATCATATATCTAACATCCTCCCCCTTAGCATGGCTTCTGCTTTCCTCACTTGTTTCAGTGATCCAATTATGAAAACCTACAAACAAAAAATAATAATATTCAGCATCACGCGGCTAAAAATCTGTGTTTTATGAAATGTTTACAGATTAAAAGTTCTACCTAAATATATTTGTGTTTTATGAAACCAAGTCTAAGCTCAATGTTTACAGATTAAAAGCTCTACTATAAAAAATATTTAGATATTCGAAAACCTACCTTATGTCTTTTACCATATCTCACATAACTTTCTGAAGAAAATTTTGATGGCGTGACTTTCTTAGGTTTGCAAATAACATTTTATTTCTCTTGAAGATGCGCTATAAAAAACAGAGTTCAAGAAACCTCATATAGTCCTATGAGTTCAATTTCAAAGGCAACAACAATAACACAATCTAAACTATTCTTACCTTGTCAGGTGGACCCTTTGCACCTCCAATGACAATTTCAGCACTGAAAAGTATACATGTCAGGAAAGCATAGTGGTATTATTAACCAGAGGATCAAATGTTCATATGTGTAAGGAAGTGACCAATGAGGATTGGGTGCACAACTGAGTTGAGAGTAATACTTGCAAGATTCCTTGATTGACAAAATGGAAGCTCCTCTTCTTCCAATAACACATCCCATCTTTCCACAAGGAACATGAAGGACTGAAAGGATTTCCTCCTCGGGAGGATTGCTCTCCAATGTAAGTTCATCTATGAATACAAACTTCAGAATGATTAGCAATCTACTTAAACGTAAAGCATCTTCTTTCCACTGTTGACAAATCTGTTTCTTCCGGTAATAGAAATCAAATTAGTCGAACAAAAAAAGTTGCAGGAGATTAAGGATGTATACAAACCAATAACTCAAGGGTCCTTTAATATTTAAATTAATTATGAAAAAATGAATTAAATTATTTACAATTCTTATTAATAATTAAATATATAATATTGAATTAAATTATTTATAATCTTATTAATAATTAATATTAGATAATTAAATAATATATATTTAGTTGATAGCAATTCATATTATGAAAAAAACAGAAAATAAAATTCACTTTTTATGGTTTTCAAAATTTTTGAAAACTAAGAAAAACTAAAAAAACAAAAACCATAAACTCTTTTTTTTTTACTGAATTTAAAAACCACAAACATAAATATAAACAAACAGGCCCTTAGCTCATGACGTAACAAAAAAACGATATACCATGTAGAGTAAAGGCTTTCATTTATATATAATACCTGGAATAGAAGGGAGAGATGGCCAATCAGCATAGGCATCGTCATTGTCATTCATGCAGAAACATCGACAATAAAGTGCCCCACGAACAGCAAGATACCATATTGATTTTGGGTTCAGCTTCTCCATCATCTTCCGATAGATGCAAAGAAGAAATCGAACATCATCTGTAGCTGCACGGATCATTAATTCAGAAAGAGGCCTGTATTTCCAGAAGTTAGGGTCCTGAAGATCATAAAATTAATACAGGGCTATGTCAGAAAGAACAAGATGAAAGATGATGGGATTAAAAGTTTCAGTTATGTGAGACCTAATTAACTGGCAACACTTTTACTAACTCTTCGATAAAAAATAAGTAACCATGAGTATCAGGATACAACTTCATATTAATGTAAGGACAGCCCACATCAAAATCACTGACAAACATTAAGCATTTCAATATTTTCCTTAAGGTTTCAGGCAATGTTTTCATAGTTCATTGCCTTTCTCTATTTCATATTATTGGTTAAAAAGTTTGTTACAACAATTCGATCACATTTAAAGAACTTTTATCTATATATGGCTATGTAGAAAAGCCAATCTCTGTGATGGAACAATTTATTATATTGGCACCACAAAAGCAATATCACATCTATCTTACAATCAAAGTCGAAGCACTTGACCATTTCTAACATTAAAATGAAAAGTTATTACACAATATGTTTGAGATGTTTAATCTAACCTGTTGAAGGAGGAGACGGACCTCTTCCTTCTCCTGATAAGATATGCCTGCATTAGAAATGTTAGAGCCTCAATGATGTAGCGAAAAGGGTTTACAGAATGAAATTCAACAAATATTACCTATAGATAATAGGAAAACCAAGTATACCTTATTGAAAAGAATATCTAAACTAAATAACACAAATATTAAAAATAGCAGGAAACTTCACCCTAATTAGGAATAAGCAAAATAGAGTTCTTGGGCTTTAGGGTGGATGCTCCTGCATCACTGAAGTTATACTCCAAGCAATAAAAAGTTCAAATATTTAACAAGAAATAAGATGAATGAAAAAGTCGCTAACCAAGGACCTGCATGGAGATATTTATAAAAGCACAGGAGAAATTCAAAATGTCTACAAATAATAATACTTAAACAACACTATTCAAACACTTATAAGCACATTCCAGGAATTGTACAATTGAAAAAAAAATTCCAATAAATACCAGGACATATATAGTACCACAATATCGTGGATCTGCAAGGAGGCTGACAAATGAGATATAATCTGGGGATTTGGCCCTTCCATCTTGCTCCTCAATAAGAGAATAAGCAATCTAAGGGAAGAAAATCATAATTAGTTTGTGATTTATTATAACATCAAAATGATAGATTAGTTGATGACCAGTATTTTTAGTTTTAAGATATGCTGAAGCAAGCCATCAAAAACAAAATTGAGAACAGGATCAACTTTGGAATCAGTTGCTAGATAAATGCTTGCACAAAGCTAACAACATACCCAAGGGTTCATTGGCTAAAGTATTAAAATAATAGAAAGTTATTCCTATGGTAGATTAGTTCTGTTACACCTACAGAAAATTTACTATTGAAACCT
>JANIJH010000001.1:34018796-34036362 GCA_024520975.1 Erythroxylum areolatum | reverse complement strand
ATTTCAATGTCACCCTTTTGAATCAACTCTTTTATGGTCAAATACTTGACCTCCAAATGCTTAAACCTTGTGATATTCTTTTTATTGTTACTGAAACACACTGCAGCAAGATTATCACAGTATAATCGAATAGGTTTAGTTGTTAAATCTACCATAAACAACTCAGAAATCAAAATTTTGAGCCAACCGCCCATGTAACAGCTCCATAACATGTAACAAACTCTGCATGCATGGTCAAAGAAGTTATTAGTGTCTGCTTGACACTCTTCCACGATACTGCACCATCTGCCAACATAAAAATATAACCTGAAGTGGATTTGCGATCATCCAGATACATAGCGAAATCAGAGCCTGTATACCCTGTGAGGTTTAAATCGTTGACTTTCCTGTATATCAACGTATAATCCTTAGTATCCTTAAGATATCTTAACACTCACTTAATTACATTCCAATGGTTCACACCTGGGTTAGTCAGATATCGACTCAATAGTTCGACAACAAATGCAATGTCTAATCTAGTGCATATCTAGGCATATATAAGGCTACCAACTATACTAGAGTACGGGACATTCCTCATGGCCTCTCTCTCATCTTCATTCTTTGGACACTGTACCAAAGATAATCTCTCACCATAAGAGATAGGTACTACAACGGTTTACAGTCACATATTAAACCTTTGTAGCACTTTCTCAATGTATGCTCATTATAAGAGGCTTAATGAGTGTTGAGATCGTCCTGGTGAATCTGTATACTGAGGACAAAAGATGTTTCACCTAAATCCTTCATTTCAAAGTGTTTGGCCAAAAGCTGCTTTATTTCATGCAACATGGTCAAATTATTTGATGCAAGTAAGATATTATCCACGTACAGTAATAAAAAGATAACTATGCTCCCCCTGACCTTATAGTATAAGCATATTTCAACTTTATTTACCACAAAGCCGAATAAGGTCAAAATCTCATCGAACTTTAGGCACCATTGTCTGCAAGCTTATTTTAGACCGTATATTGATTTAGTCAACTTACAAACTTTATCAATTACATCTTAATCCTAAAACCCTTCAGGTTGCTCCATATAGACCTCCTTATAAAGGTCACCTTTTAGGAAAGCGGTCTTAATGTCCATCTAATGTAGCTCCATATCATAATGAGCTACTATTGTCATAATCACTCTAAAGTCAACTCTTTCTATCTGAGTGAATCTCCTGACAACCAAATGCTCCTTAAATCGCTCAATTTGACCCTATATATCCTTCTTGGTCTTAAATAGTCACTTGCAACTAACAGACCTGCAATGTTGAGGTAAATCAACAAGTTCTCATACCTTATTATACCTCAATGACTGCATCTCATCCTTCATTGCTTCCTACCACATATTTGCATGGGGTCCAGAAACGGCTTTTATAAAAGTAACTGGATCCACAACATGTCCTATGTCATAATCTTGCTCACCCAAATAGACTATGTAATATGATGAGATAGCAAGCCACCTCTCTCTGATGGATCTACACAACTGTATAGGTTCTTATACTTCAAAAACCTCTTCCTGAACAGGTATAGGTTCCTATGCTTGCATAGGCATGGTACTTGGACCTACATCCATCGGAGAAGCGGATATGAAATAATCGCAGTATCTATCCTGATATCTCCTAAAGGATGTGAAGATCCTCCCTCATCATCGGCATCGTATTCTAGAAATTTAGCTGTCTGCGATTCCACTATTATGGCTCCTCCTTCTCTATAGTAAAATCTGTAGCCTTTATAATGGTCGGGATAACCTACCAAATAGTAACAAGTGGAACAAGGTTGCAATTTTCTCTTATAAGGATTATATAACCTTACCTCAGCAGGGCAGCCTCATACACAAATGTGGACAAGGCTTGGCTTTCATCCTTTCTAGAGTTCAAAAGGCATCTTGAATACTAACTTACTTGGGAATTTATTCAAAATATACTGTTAAGTTAAGAGGACTTCACTTCTATTAATTTTGATGACAATCAAAAAATAAGAATCTTAGAAATGTATAAACTATTTTGCTAAGTTTGTTAAGTGTGCAGAAAAATGTAAGTAATACTTAGTCAACTCAAAAAGTGTGTGTTCAATGCCAAACAATATATCTACAACAGACGATACATCAGCAACAGACGATATATCGACACTAGACGAAGCGTTACACCAGACGAAGCACAACAACAAACGAAGCTTGATATCAGAAGACCAGACGAAGCGCGACAACAGACAAAGCCATATAATAGACGAAGTAGAATAACATATGAAACATAATAATAGAAGAAGCATTATTCCAGAATATACAAAAAGAAAATATTCTAGAACATCAGACAGTTAGTTAGTTGAAGTTAGTTACATGACTCAACTAATAACCGTTTCTAAAAGATTCAAGAAGCAGTTTTCAAGAAGATAGTTGGAGACTTAGGCTATAAATACTAGTTTTAGTCGAAGATTAAGACAACGAATGCTTTTACATTAGCAAAAATTCTATATTCAAAGTGTGAAAGAAGTGGGCGAATACATCTGTAACCTAAAGCTCAAAAATACTTTTCTTAGAGAGAGAAAGGAAGGCTAGAGCCTGGAGAGACTAATATAGCTGATAAAGAATACTTTGTGAGAGAAACTTGAAGAGGCTCTGCAAGTGTAGAAAGAATACTTGTAAAGTCGAAGAGTATAGTGAAATCTCAGACTAACTTTGAAGACTAAACGTAGCCTAAGGTTTGGGGTGAACTAGTATAAAATCGCAATGTTTATTCTCTAACCTTTACTCTTAATTTTCTTGTTGTAGATGAGTAGATAATATTACTTGTGATTGCATTGCTTATAAACTTTAGCAAAGTGTTTTAGTAATCATTTGAATTTTTCGTAAAGAAATTCAAGAAGTCTCAAAAGATTAATAGTTAAGAAAAGATTACACAATTCAACCCCCCCTTTGTGGAGTTTACATATCATATCGGATTTCTATATTAACAAGTGATTTAATTCATATACAATGTCGTCTTAATGGCTTTAGCCCAAAGGTATTCGGGTAAGTTAGTCTTGCTCTGCATTGATCTCATCATGTCCTTTAGGGTATCATTGTGCCTTTCGGCCACATCATTTTGCTCAGGACTACCTAGCATAGTGAACTGAGCCACTATTCCAACTAATTCCAAATACTTTTCTTATCCTACAATACCATGTCTGCCATAGTATTCCCCTCTCCTATCAGATATGACAATCTTTATTGATTTTTTCAACTGGTTCTCAACCTCAGTCTTAAAGATCTTGAACTTATCAAGAACTTTAGACTTTTCCTTAAGCGATAACACATAACACATAATCGTCTATAAATGTCAGAAAGTATCTAGCATGACATAACGTGACTATATAGGGACCACTAACATCTATATGTATGAGGTCCAATAAACCAGAAGCACGAGTTGACCCTGTTTTCTTTATTTTGGTCAACTTACCCTTATAACAATTAATACATGTTTCCAAATCACTAAAGTTCAGAGTTAGGAGAATGTTATCCATTATTAATCTCTCAACCTTCTCCTTGGAAATGTGGCCAAAACATTTATGCCACAATATGTACAATGTTTCCTTTACGAAGGCTCTCTTTTGAGTAACAAGTTCGACAACATAAGAAGAGGCATACATTTCATTAGGAGTAAGACACATTCTATACAATCTATAAGATAAGAAGGCAGTTCCGATATATCTTGTATTGATAGGAATATTTACAACCAAAGTATCAAATACAAAACGATAACCTTATTATCCAAAATAATACAGAGATCAAGTTCTGTCTAAAAGACGGTTTATAAAATGTGTCTCCTAAAACCAATGTAAACCTCGTATCGATGTTCAAACCTACATCTCCTACATATAAAACATTAACCTCATCATTGTTGCCGACCATTAGCTTTTCATCTCCTTTAGTCATCCTTCTCCTAGATCTGAACCCCTTAATTGTGGAAGCAACATGGTTAAAAGCTCCACTATCTAGCCACCAAGAACTTGATGTGGATATAGCTACATTGGATTCATGAATCATATAGGCCGAGGAGTTACCTGAAAGTTCCTACTTAACCTTCCACAACTTTTACTTCTAGCAATTAGCCTTCCTATACCCATTCTTTGTACAGAAGAAGCACCTCATACCCTTTAGGTCATGTGGCCCCTTAGCAATACTGGATTACACAGTCTGAATCTTTGGAGAGGGCTTGGGTTTCTTACCCTTACCCTTCGACTATTGGGGCTTAGCCTTCTCCTTATCTTTGGCAGTTGCAAACATGACTGTATGAGGAGAATTCTTAATCTTCTCCTCTGCTGCAACACACTAGAAAATCAAGGCATTGATGTCCTAGGCCTCATCCTGAGAGATGTAGGAGGTAGCTAACATCTCAACTCTCGACGGAGAGTATTTAGTACTTGATGCACTATAAGGTTAACAGGAGTTGGTACATCAAGTGCCTTCAACCTAGTCTAAAGGTGAACCATCTTGATAATGTACTCTCAAATGCCTCCTTCTCATATATACTTCATAGAGAATGGCTCCTTAATAAAGTGCTCTACTCTGCATGAGAAGACACCTTGTATCTCTAGGAAATGTCATCTATAAACTCCTTCACTATGATCGTATCTGATAATCCACTTAGTAGATGATCTGGGATCGACCTCTTGATGGTCAAATAGCACATCCTATTTGATCGCTCCTAAATTGCCATAGCTATTTTATCGGCTTCTGAGCTGATATCAGTAAGTGGAGAAGGTCTCTCGATGTACATCGCCATATTGACGTTAGCCATTTCCAGTGCAAACTCCACATCTTTCTTCTACTTCTTGAAATTGAAACCATTGAAGGTCTCAATCGTGACAACATTGTTGTTTATAAAAAAGGTGACTACAAGATAGAAAAGACAATGTAAAAATATGTTTAAATGCAAGACAACAACGATAACAATATCTATATAGAGAATCCAATTGCATATATTATGAAACACTATGGGATGAATACATAATATATGCAATTAGACCTCTACATAGAACAACCAGAGTACAAACCATCAACTCTAATGACACTACCACCTATGGGTGAATAGATCATTTAAGCAATGGCTTTCCTCCATCTGATGCCTTTATGTACATCTCAAAATCTCATATAAGGTCAACACCTGTGAGAAGAATAACCAAACATGAGGCCAGAGACACCCTTAACATGCACACGGTACAATCCAAATATTGACTTGAAAAGCCATTGTGGTGACTATACTTTTACTAGTATCTGAAAAAAGCATAAGCACAATATGTGAAAATCAATTATAACTACAAAAAGCCAAATTCACAATCAAATAATCACATACTAATATTGAAGACATTATCTTTAAACTTTATTTGAGACTTTTATTTTTTTAAAAAATCTCAATGAGAGTGACTATCATATTTTTCTGAATACTGAACGTACCGCACGAGATACGAGACCTTAAGTGTCTCCTTTATGTGGAGTCTGGAGTATGAAAACACACTCAAAATTAGCTTTAAAAAGCTTTAAAACCTTTTCTGGAAGCCAATTATCAATGTAATAATCCAAAAAATTTGAAAAATCACATTACAAATTTCCTTGACCCAGAAACTAACCTAAAAGGATCTGGGGCACCCTTATAGAAATTCTATAATTATTTACCAACGTTAGCACAACACTGTGCGTCAATGTCAGCTAATGTCACCCTGTGTGTGGCCACGGGGAGTGCATGCATTATACAGCGCTACAATGATGTTGACATCAGAGTAACATTATGCGTCAACGTCAGTCGATGTCACCTTATGCGTGGCCATGGGGCGAGAGTGCTTTACATGCGTATCGGTTGATGCACACCAGATGCATCTGGCGTGTGTCCTGCACGTGCTACTCACATGCATACATGCCTGTACCATACCATACATATCGAAACGTGTCCTCATCTCATTTTTCCATATGTTGGGATTGGACGCGGGTGCGTAACTCGCATGCACCGAGGGGAGTCGGACTGCGTGAGACGCGTGCCACGCATCCGTTACCTCATGGAGCCATGTGGGAGGACATGGTTGGCGCATGCAATGGCGATGTTGTAGCAAAATCGAGCGCATGTGCCTGACGTTGCTATCACCCTCCAACGAGGAGGCAATTTTAGGTGATCCCGGAACCCTTTTTCATCATTTTTGGCCCATTTTGGACCCTTTTTCATAGCTAGCCTTATGTATACCACTTTTACGTAATCATATACGTAAAAAATCAAAAAATGAAAAAAAACTAATGAAAACCATATTGAATGAAAACTGAAAAACCTTCGTTTCTGGCAACCCGATCATGTAACCGCTCTGATACCCCATGTAACACGTAGGATAGACCTTATTACCTTCCCAGATCGTTCATAAAAGGGTTAAAAACGAAGGAAATGCGGAATACTTGATTTCAGTTCCTTCTGATTTTTTGAAACAGTTTTTGAGGCCAAAATGAGTTCTAATCTCATTGGACCTTCACGGAAAACGTTCACTGACACACAATTATTGCCTTTCTACTGTTTCTCAAGACATAAGCACTCTTAATGGGTCAAAGGATCTGCATGCTTACGAATTATATGAACAACTGCAGGAGAACTTAACTTTTATATATAGCTTCCATATCGAGCTTCCTCATCACAAGCTCGACATAGGTCCGATCCACACTAATTAGGATATATTTTTCTCTCAAACTTTGACCCATTAATTTAGATAATTTATTGAGCTACTTTATTACCTTTTTCTGGTTCAAATTACAAAATTTAACCAATAAGTTATTGAAAAACCAAAAAATACAATTAATAGTTGTCCAATATTATGAGGAAGGAAAAAATTGTCCAACATTTAATAGTTTCATTGGAACCGAGATGGCTATATTTTTGGTGAACTCCAGCACCAAGCCAAGTCGTTAATTACCCTTGTTAGGGTCGTGCCTTTCTTTCTAATAAATTGTCAAATAAAAGGAGGAAATTTATCTCTTTGCCTCGACATATTTTTTCTTCAATTTAATGCAATTAAAAGTTTCGAAGAAAATATGACTTAAGAGAGATTTTCTTATTTGTTAAAACAAATAAAGCCAAATCTTACAATTAAAGCAATTAAAGTATTAACAAAAGGAAGTTTGCTTATACGTAACGTTCTTGAGTTATTATAGTTAATTTGAAGTACACCTTATATAAAACAAAATAATTTGTTAGCTTATGTCTTGCAATAATTAATCGGTTGGTTGTAATTTAATGATATAATTACGTAAAGACAATTTTATTTTATAACATTTAGATTTATATGATAAAGTCTATAAGATTTAAATATACATTGTAAATGAAATTATGATAACATTATAATTATGAAATTTATATTACATTCATGTATGTATTATATTAAGCTTGGATATTAATAAAACGTGAAAAAGACTAGCATACATTATATTTCTTCCTTACAAAGGAAGAGATTGATCTCATTATAAAATATATAACATGAAATGGGATGCTAATACACAAGACTCTAACTAGACTTCTCAGATTCAGTTGATCAGACCTTTGAGTCATTCTTGTCCCCAAAATGCTAGTACTAGACTTCTACTATATCACCTTAATAACTAAAATTCCTTTGAACTTGAAAAACAGTGTTCCAATTTTGATGGGTTTACGAACTCAGTGAGTGAACTATTATCGATGTATTAACTCAAGTTAGATCACAAAAACAAATATATCAAAGTTTATCATACTTCCACAAGCATATCGTGTAAACTAGCATTGCATATCATAACACATCATCCATTAACTTCAATTGTAATTCACTATTTCAAAACAATTTAATAATACATTTCAATTCAATCATTTGATACATGTAGGGATGTATATGCAAATGCATATGTATTTCCATTTCCATTTTTGTTTTGTTGTGATCAAGTGCCTATCAACCCAATTTATTGTCTCATATCCGTTGTGCACACCGAGATCATTTCTGGCCCATATCCATTGTAGATATCGAGTCCAAGTCATCTGAGCCTAAGGCTCTTTTTCAAAATCCTGAGCTCAAAGCTCTTTTCCCACATCGGTCACTCTGTTCACAACTCCTTTATTTGATCATGCATTTCAATGTGATGAGATCCGTCATTTCATATGATATGTTTTCATTTCCTTTCATTTCTGTGTACTCATGCCACATATATCAAACTCCTTAGATTTAAGTCCAACATTTATCAATTAGTTGTACAAACGTTCCATATTAACATACAATTCATATAGAAGAACATATAAATGAGTTTACACATCTAAGTTAACTCACAGTATGCTCCAGAAAAGCTATTACCTTAATGTTCTGCCAATGTTTGGATGCTGACGATCACCTTGTGTGTCTACTGTCATGCATTACACACATAGTTCACAAATCACTAATTTTTTAATCATATGAACAATAATCATGCACATGTATATGTGTCAAGTTTCAATGCATGCTCAATTAACTTTTCAAGTATGTATTCTTACACATATATATCTTGACCATTCAAATATTATAGCTTGTATACAACTAGTTTGCAATTAAGTTTATACTTTAGTTAAGCTTGATTTACTCCAAATTCATCAATCATACATTCACGAAACTTTTCTAGCAATATATATATTCATACAATTACTTAATTCTCATTCACAATTACCTCATGTTCTTCAATGCTCATTCATTCATGCCTAATACACATTACTCATATCGTTAAGATCATGTTTGCATTCATAAGAATACCTTTATTCCTTGATCACATCATAATTTCCATATTTGGTTACATTGATACCAAAATAGTGCATTCTTTAAGTTACGACATCATTTAACCTAAACTTATCATGCTCTTAACCAATTAACCAAGCAACTATTTAGGTTCATTCTAAGCCTTAATCAAGACCAAATAAAGCAATTTAGAGTAACTTTTCCTCCATTGGTTCAACATGTATACAAAACAAAAATTATCAACCCAGAACTAGGCCCATGCTCATTGGGGACCTTGCCATGATCATGACAAAAGGCAAGTAATTAGGCCACGATTATGCACTGAGGGCCACAATCGAGCACAGTCTTTCTTCCTTAATTCTCCACAAGTTTCACATATTTTGAGACATCACTACTTCTGGAATTTTTCCATAATTCATGTCCTATAAAGCTACTTCATTGCATGCTTGTCTAGCTTCCATATTGGTTATATTAAGTACTATAAAAATCAACTCATTTGTTTCATTACCATTCACTTTATACCATCTTAAGTATAGTTCTAAGCTTTCCAAATTTGAAAACACTTCAATAACACCTATCTTTAGCATAAATTTGCCATCAATTATACTTCAAATCCTAAATTAGATCATCCATATAACAACCTATAAACTACTATTTTCATGCATCCAAAAATAAAATAGAAAAGTAACCAATTCATCCATCATTTTCTAGCATAACTTCAACATCAACACTACATTCAATCCATCCCTAATTAGTAATCATAAAATTATGCTAACACATGCCACAATAGTTTAGTATTTCACTTACTTGTTCAGCGCAAATGCCACCTCAATGTATCAAGCCTGCTTTGCTTCATATGCATGCAAGATCATCTCACAAACAAGGTGGGAGTAGGATGGTTTTTGTAAAGACAAAAAGATAACAATAATTACAACAATGTTTTACTTCTATAACTATCTTTATGAAGGATTTTTTTAATGGATTTTAGTGTGAAAATTGAACAAAATTTAGGCAGAAACACAGTAATTTTTGACAGTGAGAGGAAAAAGACGGAGCGATTTTCAACATAAAACAACAAGTGAAAAGATACTGTAATGTATGTGTTGTGTGGCATGAGTGGAGGATGAGTTTAAGGAAACTTGTTAAGTTTCTGGGCCAGCTACCTATCCTCTCTTTAGGCGTCCACATGTCACTTAGTTCTTAGGCCATTTGTCACTTAATTCTACTGCCATATGTCACTCAATTTATAGGCTTAGTCATCCTAAATTTCCAAATGTTAACTTGTCTTGCTAGTTGAAAATTTTCCTAGTCTAAATGTACATTTTAATCCATTAATCTTCCAATTGCAATAATGAACTCTAAATTACTAATTGTAATCCATCAATTCTTTTTATTGGTAAATCAAAATTCAAGGAATTAAAAATGCATAATCATGTCAAAATTATTTAGAAACTTTTATACCCCGGAACAAGTCAATTGAGTATAATTTTTCTAAATCAAATTTTATGTGTGTATGCCTCATATTATGCATTTGAATGAAATCATAAAAATCATATCCTAAATGCACCAAATTCATTCTAATATGGTGTAATTCGTATGACTAAGTAATCTAACACTCTAATCTCTTATAGGATTAGAAACTAGCTATTACAATTCTCCCCTCCTTAAGAAATTTCTTCCTCAAAATTCTTACTTGATTGATAAAATAGATGGGGGTACTATTTTCTCATGTTCTCCTTAGTCTCCCACGTAACTTTCTCTCTTGAATGATTCCTTCAAAGGACTTTAACCAAAGGAATTACTCAGTTTCTTAATTGCTTAATCTGATATCTAATTATTTTAATTGGTTCCTCTACATAATCCAAATTAGTTGCAATCTCAACCTCTTATGCCGATAATACATGTGCTAGATTTGACCAATATCTGACCCAAATGTCAACATGAATGTGATGCCCATATACTCCCTAGGAGGATATGTGGATGCCACACAAGACAATACAAACAAACTAAAACATTTCGCTAAAGCATAGCATTCAAAATCTTTCATTGGAAGCAATTCAGAACAAATATACATCATATTATACACTGAACTTAAAACAAACTTGTTTCAAACCAAAACTAGCCTGAAAATAGCTATTACAACTTCTTACAACAATTCAGAGTCATACACTTTATATACAAACCAAAAATAAACTCAAAATATATTTTTATCAAAACAAGACTCAGACTCCATTGGCCATTGCGGTTGACTCATTCTAGTCCTTAAGTCCTTCTCCCTGAACCTACACAGGGCAAATCCACCGTGCTAAGCATATAGCTTAGTGCGTAATACCTAATATACATTAAAAGATTGCTTTAACAATAAATCAGACGTAATGCATTTCAGAACAGATTTTATAATTAACAGAATTGTATAACACAAGAGGATATAATCCCTTCAGAATTAGAACACAATTTATTTTATGTCAGAATCAAACATATATCAGAATACAAAATTAGATGACTGCTAAATCCATTTACAAAAGCGGGTAACGGACTTATACAGAAGAGACTGAAATCTCGACACCAAAGGGTCACAGGAGAGACCGAAGTCTCAACACTAAAGTGTCATAGAAGAGACCGAAGTCTCAACATCGAAGTGTCACAAAAGAGATCGAAGTCTCATGACCGAAGTGTTAATAACAGAAGACACTGAAGTGCCATTAACAGAAGACGCCGAAGTGTCAAACATTGAAGTGTCATAGAAGCAGCTGTAGACCCTTCTAGGCATGCCTATTTACCTATAATTAGGACTTAATTGATTGAAAAACAAAAATGTCTAAAATTCAATTCACATATCATTCCATGTTTTCATACTATGTATTCAAGCATATCAATTGCAAATCATTCAATGTTCCAAATCAATAGCAAACAAAACAGTCAAAGCAAAACTATAAAAAATTACTTACTGAATTATTTACAAAATTGACCCTCTAAATTACTTACAAAAGCTCCCCTTTTTTCTTGTTGCCACAAAGTCCCAACGATATCTGAAAGTGGTTGCTCTATGTTTTCCTCTATAACATTTAATACAAACACATATCACTATTGTGCATGATTATGAAATTATTTATGCACATTCATGTATACTAACTATGTATGATGCATGTTAATGATAAATTCTCGAGTTTCTTATCTTTAATCTTGTCACATTATCAATCATGTGAAACCATAATCAATTGCTCAATCCAGATTTATCTCATAACTAACTTTTGGGTCCACTTTGCTCAATTATTCTTATCAAAAAATTGAGGCAATTTGATAACACTTCCTTCTAAAAAGTTCTTCTCCCATTTCTTATGTTTCTAATGTGACCAAGATCATTCCATTTGGTTCGGTATAGTGAAAGTTATACTGAAAAGATCTCAGATTGTACTTAAGCTTCAAAAGAATTCTTATCTAAACTTCCAATCAAATTATGAAATTATTAGAGGTGGAATTAGAATTCAATATCTTTAAAAAATCAGTATTGTTATGTCTTTAGTTTAATCAAAATCAATAATCATCTCATTCTAAGGTCTACAGATCAAGATATAACCAAAATATTGAAGTAGGTTAAGTGAAAATCATCCTAGTTATCTAACTTCAGCATAGTCATATTTCCATCTTAAATTCTTCAATCATTCATTTCAGATGGTTTAATTTTTAGTGGAGATAAAGATCAATGTCTTATGAGTCTATTGGTTCAAGAATCAAGTCATTTGGATATCGGGTGAAGAAGTTATATCGAATTGAATGAAAAATGTTCAAAAATAATCATTTTCCAGAAAAACGCACAAGTCACACGAAGTTCAGCATGATCGCGACTTACGACCTTTAGCAGTGAAGTCTTCTTCACCAAACAACCTCTTTCATTTTTTTTTGTATCTTCTATTGATTTTCTTCATTCCCACATCACATATTCTAGACTTTCTATTCCAGTACAATCTTAAAATAATTTAAGTGCAAGCTTACATGATAATTCATGAAAGCTGAAACCTTACTCAGGCTTTCTTTCACTACTACGTTTTCATTATTTCATCCGATATTTTTCTTCTCATTTTTCATCAATTCTTACACTTCATTTAAATCATTATACATCACAACCTCGTCTAAATCCTCATTCCTTATCATTAAACTCATTTAAAACCATTTATACTAATACTAAACAGATTCGTGCATGTACAGTGAAAACAAACTCATGCGTATATCACATTATCACCGAAATGCTTCATACACAAATCATATATGTATTCCTTTCTCAATTTTGAAACATCATCAACTTATTTACAGCACCAGAAACCTAAAATTTCACTTACATTGCTTTTAAAAACAACCAGTAGTGAGAGTGAAAAGCAAGGTTCGGTGTTAAGGAAAAACCAAGCAAAACCGAAGAACAAACAATGAGTTTCATCTTTCTCAACTTGTGATAAGTGCTTTAATAACCCATTGACACGTGCCCCTTTGCATGTGGGCCATTTGTCATCCTCTTATAAATGTTACATGTCATAATGCCATTTGTCTATTTTTCTTAATATTCCAAAATTTTCAGAAAATTCCTAATATTCCCAAAAATTCCGAAATAATGCCAATAGTCCCCGAATGAGTTTTCCATAATTTAATCGCATTTATAAATCTATTTTACCCGAAAAATGTCATGAATGGATGTACAATAATTTATATGTGTCAAAAATACATATGCACATTTCAGTGAATACTCAATATGCATAGAATATAATACACTATAATTCCTCAATATTCTAACCCCAAATATCGAGTGTTACAAAGAAATACATTATGAATATGGGAAATTTCTAGCAGTATTGCTAATTTGTAAGCTAATGGTCCAACTCTCTCAGTAATCTCATAAGGACCGATATATCTAAGGCCTAACTTTCCCTTTTCACTGAACCTTATCACCCCTCGCCATGGAGACACTCTAAAAAATACCTTGTATCCTACTTGATACTTTATATCTCTCTGGTGTTGATGTCTATAACTCTTTTGCCTATCTTGAGCCACCTTAATCCTACTGTGGATCAATTTTACCTTATTTATAGCTCCCCCTTATTGTAAGGTACATACTGGAGCACCCTTAGGACATTTCAGTACATATTTTACGATGATGGTGCGCTACGTTCATTCACTATATTCACCTACCATGGCATCGTCTACTTTATTCACTTATAAGCCTCATAAGAAAGTCTCAATATTATTGAAACCAAAATTTTCCTCATTTCATTTCATAAAAACTGGAATTTAAAACCTTGCATAATTCATCATATACCACATTCACACTCAAGAGTAGACAATTTAACATCTCAATCAATCCAACATGCTTAACAGAATGCATATGAATGCTCATGTGACTCTTTTCCAATTATTACGTTGTTGTGACTGAGTGCCTAACTGTCCCGTATCCATTGTGGATACCAGGCTTATTTATAACTATTCTTTATTCATTAGGGATACAGGGCTCATTTTACATAGTGAGCCTTAGGCTCTTATACACTTTTTGGGCTCTAGACTCTTTTTCACATTATAAGCTTTAAGCTCTTTTTCGGTGGCTACTCTAGTCACAACTCCCATTATCTGATCATGCATTCATGTATGGAATGCATCTCACTTTTTCAATGAATCATATCATGAAACACTTAGTTTGTCACATTTACATGTAACTAGCACTTCAATATCTCATTCACATTTCACAATCATCGGATCTTCTATCTGGAAATCAACATAATTCAGTTCACATTCATGAAGTAATTCAAACTAATCTAACACAAGAAATAATTAAGTAGAACCATCTAGGTTACTCACAGGTCACTCCCCAAAGCTAATGTCTGGAATTTCTGGCAATGTCTAGAGGTTGACGTTCTAATTGCTCCTCTATAACAACAATATACACATATCACAAATTGGCACAATTGTAAGTGTTTTATAATGCACATGTATTTATATAAAATATGCACCGTGCATGTTATGACAATCCCAAGTATCTATCCATCATCCTCATCATCTAAACATTTGTTATACCAATTCACATAAGTACCATGTATACTTATGGTCTATATCTCAATGAAACCATTAAAATCGCAATTCATAACTCTTTGATTAAAATTCCAAATTTTTCCCAAAAACTAACTTTCGGGTCTACTATTCTTGATCATTTAGACAATGAAAATGAAGTAATTTGGGAACATTTTCTATTTGAACATTGTTCTTCTATCTCATAAGTTTCTAATGACACCAAAATAATTCAATTTGGTTTAGTAGTGTGAAAGTTATACTCCAAATATTTTCAGACTACTTTTATTCTAAGATAGTACCCTATACTCAACTTCCACCCAGAAATTGAAATTCTTAGAGTTTGACTCAGAATTTGATTTCTTCAGATAATTTGTAGTCATATGTCTCTAGTTTACTCTAAATCAAGAATCAGACCATTTGGATAACTGTATAAAAACATATGCCCAAAATACTGAAATATGTTCAGTGTAGAGAAAAGTTCGCTGCGACAAAACTAGAGAAGTTCACTACGGCAAACTCCTCATGAGAGGAATTCTCACGAAATTTTCATAAGTTCGCTATGGAGAAACCTAGAGTTGGCTACAATGAACTTTATGCGAAAGAAATCCTAGCTAAACCTTCAAGTTCGCCGCGGCGAACTTCCATAGATGCATGCCCAGTTTTTCAACTTCAGGTCAGATTTTAAGGCTCTTCTAAACAGAATTTGAATTCGACTTCTCACAAAAAATGTAGCTATACGTCTCAAGTTTAATCCAAATTAAATCATATTTTTTAGATAACTAGAGAAAAAATTATGGATAAAAGACTGAGGTATACTAAGTGAACATTTTCTAGTTAATCATCCTCAAACTTTCCAGATTTTTTATACCTAACCTAACTTAGATCAGCATTTTCTCCTTCATTTACTCCCCATTTTTAACTCCATTTCATCTTAATATCACTCACCAACAAAGCATGACCTAAATTTGATCATTAACCCAAAAACAAGATATGTTGATGTACCTATTCATCAACTCCCAATTCTCATTAAAATATCCTTTTCACAACCAATCCATCTTACAAACATGTGTAGCATAACCCATAGTTTCTTACTCCTCATATACAACATCAATCATGCATAAAACAACTCCTAAGCCATTATTTAGCATTTATATGAAACAAAACATCTTTATAGCTCATTACTCATCAAGCATGTATATATAAGCAAAAAAATTCTCAGCTCTTCATCATCCACAACACATACATACACAAAGCACCATTTCATGCATTAACCTTTAACTATCATCATAAATGCTCCTTTTAACATTGCCAAAAAAAATTAAAACATAACTTACTTGATTTAGCATCCAAATCTTCAAACTCTTTAAGAAAATCAAAAATACCTAACTTCAAACACAACCCATTGATCGGTGTGTGGTTGAGTCTTTAGGTTACTCCCTTAAAAACCGATTCAAAAATTTAATTCCAAGGATTGCAATATAGAATGCATCCTCGGGTCATCTCACTTAATCGAAATCTAGAGCAAATGATCTAAGCTAGCCTAATTGTTATGAAATGCAAACTAAATTAGTTAAAAGTGGGGTTTTGGATTGTTTTGATTAAACTAAATGAATTGAATTAAATGAAAGAAAAGTGTATAAAAAGGGTTTTTTTGGATTTTTGGGAAATGAAAAGTGGAAACTCAAACAATGATCAATTGTGATAAAATCCTCTTAAAAACAAGCTTTGGCTATCATGGCTCAAAACAAATCTTTTAGGAACGAAATTCAATAAGCTTTCGAATGATAAACCTTAAAGAACTCTTTAAGTCCAGGGTTTTAATCAATGAACTCCATTTCTTAAAACCTTGTTGAATGCATCTTAGTCTGTGTAATGGGCAAGTTAATGCAAGTGGTCAATTTGTATCAAGCATAATTTCAATATTAAACACAACTAGGCAGATAAAAGAGAATTAACACAATCACCAAAAAGACATATATGAAACTTTATATATTGAGCATCCAAGTTCTACATAAACAAATCCATAACACAATACATTGTTCAACTTTTGATTAAACTCTAATCAAGAAAAATCTAACTACAAAGCATAAATCCTAACTCAAGATTTTATAACAATGTAGTCAAATATGACAATGTAAAACTACTCCCTTTTAAAGCCCATCAAACTTAAGCCATCGCTACATCTTCAAGAGGAAATGGTGCTTTAGCTACGCATTACTTCGGGGACCCTCATGACTGTAAGCACACCTATAGCATCCATGGCAGTAGCAGCAGATGATGAAGTTGACGATGAAAAATGGATAGAAGTTATGGATGAAGGTCGAGAGTGAGTGTGATGATGTGTTGGCTCTCCTCTGTAATGAATATCTGTAAAAAAATGTTCTCCGCATAACCTAATTTGACATGTTTTTAAATCTTGGGTCGCAGGTGGGGTCAGAACAGTGAGAGATTTTCCCAAATATGTTTGGGCTTTTGACGTTTTGTCGCGGCGACAGGCAAGCTCGTTGCGGCGTACTTTTCTCGAAAGATTTTGGGCATTTTCTGGATCCTTCACCGTAGCGAAAGAATTAATCATTGCCGAGGCAAACGTTTCCCAAAAGCTTAGCCTGGATTCCTTATTCTTCATTGTGGCGACAGCTGGGCTCGCCGCGGCGAACTTTTCTTGAAAGCTTTGGTCTTTAATTGACTTCAATTCAGCACATTGACTCCCTTCTCCTTGAGGATCCTACAATCAATAATAGCAATTTGCAGTATCAATT
>JANIJH010000001.1:33977201-33993242 GCA_024520975.1 Erythroxylum areolatum | reverse complement strand
ATTTTCATGCAGATGACAGTAATTTATCAACTTTATTTCACAAATCTCCAACTCTAAAGGATTTCTTCACCACTTACCTGCTGAAAACTCCAAAATCTTTAAGCCCTAAACTCTACACGTTTTACGTATTTCACTAAGTACAATGACTAGTTTTTGGTTTTTCTCAGGGTAGAGGACGCAAATGGCAAAGTGGGTTTGGTGAAGGAAAGGAAAAGCATAGAAGTCTCTTAGAAGGTATTTGATGAAAAACTCTGTGTATAGAAAGAAAAATTTGAAGAAGATCATAATGAAGGAGGAACTTTGACAAGACTTAACCTGTCACCTCTTCAAGAATAGTAACCTACTTCTAGCAAGAGTACAAAAGCCTAAGTGACACTTGTCACTTTCCCACTACCTAAACTTTAACTTAGTTTCTTTTTAAACTAACTCCCTTAACTTTCATCTTCACAACCCAACTATTTCTAAAGCTTCTTTTAAATTTCCGTTTCCTATTTTCTAAAATTCCCAAAATTTATTTCTATTTTCCCAAAATTCACAAATATCATACTTCCACTGATCACTAATATTTCCCATATCAAACATTCATAATTCTAAAAAATTCACAAATCAATCCAGTTATACCCAGAATTATTCATGAATGCATGTACAATTATTTTCATGTGCAGATAAATTCACTAGTCATATATATATGTGTATGGCATACTATGCATGAGCATAAAGAAGCATTTTTAAGTATCTCATAGATCTCTCACATTTACTATTCTAATCCTCCCACAAGTAATGGGATGTTACATAGGAGGTGTACTAGAGTTAGATGGTGGAATACAAAAGGGGACATATTGAAACTACCTAAGGATAGGGTAATATTTGGAGATGAATGGAAAATGGTAGGAGATGCTAGCCAAATGTGGGAGAGAGTAGTAACTCTTTTAGGGAATACAACGAAAGAGATATCGGGGCTTTCTAAAGGACCTAGGGGTAGTAAGATGGAGCCTTGGTGGTGGAATGAAGATGTACAAGAAAATGTTAAGGTTAAGAATGGTGCTTATAAAGCACTATATGATAGCACTATAAAGGTGGAGAGAATAGTGAATAGAGTAACATACAAACTGACTTAGAAAGAGGTAAAGAAGACATTCTTAATAAATAAAAGCATAGTGTACAAGAAATTGTACCAAACGTTGGATACTAAATATAAAGAAAAGAAAATGTTTATTTTGCGAGAACTAGGGAAAGGAAAACGAGAGACTTAGATCAAGTTTGTTGTATAAGAGATAAAGTAGAACAGGTACTTATAGCAAGAAATGGAATCAAGTAAAGATAACAAAGGTACTTCTATAGCCTTTTTAGTGAAGGCATAGAGGACAACATCTCTTTAAGTGATCATAGCATGTCTAAGAGGTTTCGTAACCTGAATCGTTGTAGGCAGATTACAAAGGAAGAAATTAAAAGAGCTTTGAGGGAGATGAAGAGCGAAAGGGCAGTAGGGCTTGATGAGATACCCATTGAGGTGTGGAAGAGCCTAGGCGAAGAGGGCTTTACTTAGCTAACCAAGCTCTTTAATGCGATCCTTAAGACTACCAAAATGTCAAATAAGCGGAGACTAAGTCCGTTAATTTCTCTATATAAGAACAAAAGGGACATTAAAAATTGTAACAATTATAGAGACATCAAACTACTTAGTTCCACCATAAAGTTATAGGAGAAGGTAATTGAGAAGATAGTGAGAAAGGAGGCTCCTATCTCAGAGAACCAGTTTGGCTTCATGCCAGTAAGGTCCATGACGAAAGCTTTACATCTCTTAAAAAGATTAATAGAATATTACAAGGAGAAACAAACTAATCAACACTTGGTTTTTATTGATTTACAGAAGGAATATGATAAGGTACCTAACGAAATCATGTGGAGGTGTTTAAAGGCAAAGGGACTTCCTTTTTTCTTATATACAAGTTATTAGGGATATATATGAAGGCATAGAGACTAGAGTAAGGATGATAAGAAGAGATGAAAAAAAATTCTATCGATATTAGGCTACACCAAGGCTCTTTATTAAGCCCTTTTCTATTTGCTTTAGTGATGAATGAGCTCACCAAGAATATTCAAGGGGATGTGCCTTAGTGTAATGTTTGTTGCCGATATTGTCTTAGTGGATGAGACAAAAAGGTGTCAATGTAAAGCTAGAACGTTGAAAGGATATATCAGAGTCAAAGGGGTTTTTAAATTAGAGTGTATCTTCTCAAGCTATAAGGTGAATCCTGATGTGAAGGTAAAGATTCAAAAGTTATATTATAAAAAGAGAGTTTCAAGTACCTAGGGTCTATCATTCAAAGGTGATAGATAAGGTCAAAAATGTCTTTGTAAGAGACAAATTAAAGGTGACCAGTATTAATGATAAATATACATAAACGAAAACTTAGGTGGTTCAAACATGTTGAAAGGAGACACGATGACACTCTAATGTGAAGATGCGAGAAAATAACACTTATAAATTGTAAGAGGAAAAAAGGGAGGCCTAAAAAGAATTAAGTGAAGTGATCAGGAACGATATGACTTTGTTGGAACTTACTGAGAACATAACTTACAATAGAAAACTTTGATGTACTAAGATATGGATAAAGGATCTTATGTAGAGAGGTCTTTATCATTCTCTTAAGTCCTCTAAACTTCGAGTTGTTGGTTTTATATATAGGCTTAATATTTTGATGAATTAGTACCTTTTTTTCCTAATTATTTAGTACCTGTTTGGATGGGCTTATATTAGTAGAGCTTTTTTCAGTAGAACTTTTGTCAGTAGAGCTTTTCTAAGAAGTCAGTTGACTGTTTGACTGTCATTTAAAAAAGAGCTTTTTTAAATGAGCTTCATACAATAGACTGTTTGGCAACATAAAAATAAAAAATATTTTTAATTTTAACTATATTTTATTTTGTAATAAAATTATTTATGCATATAAATATTATTTAAATTATTTTAAACAATATGCAAAGCACAATTTATTAATTATTATATAATTTTAAACCATATGAAACATAAATAAAAATATATCTAACCAAATCTTTTATATGAATTATAATATAAGTGAAACTAATATTAAAAATAAATATGAAAACATATAAAAGGTCAAATAATATTATATAAGTTATAAACGTGAAGATGTATTTGTGAGTATTGTAAGAATTATATGTAAAAACATAAGGGTAAAGAAGACTAAAAAAAGGCACATTAATTGATATAAAAAATCTACTTGAAAAAGTGTTTTTTTTAGGCTTTAAATTTGAACTTCTCAAAAAGTTATATTTTAGCTTTCAAAAAAGCTATTTCTATGAAAAAATTACTTTTGAATTTTACAGCCAAATATTCAATTTTCTTAAAAACAGCTTTTGCGGTAAAAAAAGTGCTTATTTACTCTCCAAAAGCTAAAAAAAACAGATACTTAGTGCAAGTAGTTGCTTACTAGTCTATTTACTTTATTGTAAAAATTAGTGTGATTTTATTCTTGTACTTGTCTCCTTTTTCCTAGTTTGTATATTTATCTACTTATTTTATCTTATTTTCTTAATCCTTACCATGTTCTATATGTATTATATTACATATTTTTATATGTTTAGTTATACGTATTTATTTATATTATGTATATCATTATTAATTTACATTACATGTAAGTTTATCGAAAATAATCTCTCCACAATGTAAGGGTAAGATTGTGTATTATAAGATCTCTTTAAACCTCGCTTTTCAGTGAGACTTTTACTAGGTGCTGTTGTTGTACAATATTAGTATAGATTAATATTAAATACTATTTTTGAATAATTCTTTAAAATTATCAAATATTTTCTTAATTTCATATAAGTAAAATTTAATCTCTAATTATAAAAAAATCTTTTAAAAGATATGGTTATATTAATTTTAATTTTAATTAGTAACTAGTATTAAATAAAACTACTTCATACGTTATAAAAATAAATTAAACCTATGTGCCTATGTTAGAAAACTAAAACCAACTATTTAGTAACATTGTTGAAAAATAAATTAAAAACAAAATTAATGTATAAAGGATGAAAATATTCAATGAGCATAAAACTATTTTATTATATAAAAAATTAATCTCCTCTTAAAATTTAGACCTATATCATGATTAAAATTAGAAAAGTATTTTAAATTTTGATTCAATAAAGTTATTTATTAAATTAACATATTAGACATAATAAATAATTTTAAAATATTTTATTTCAAAATTTAATTCTTTAAATTTTTAATTTATAAATTTGAGTCAATATTTTTCGAAAATTCAGTGTAATAACCAATATTTCCTAATTTAATTTGGTATAAATATCTTTGTGATACTGGTCGAGACCAAAACTTTGTTTCAACTAGCGAAAAGAAGATATTATACTCAATTTGAGTGTTGGGTATATAATGCCAAATATAAATATTATAGAATGTTATAAAATCCAATAAATTTGAAACACTACGGACGATTTGGAATGGGCTGTGGGCTGTGGGCTGTGGCACGGAACAACACAGCTTTTATTTGTTCGACGAAAATGGGAGGGGAATGAATGGCAGTCTTCTTTAGCCGGGCAGACTTCTTTTCTTTACACTTTTCTGAGAGACAGAGCGAGCTTTGATTCGTTGCAGAGATGGTGAACTACATGCTCATGATCGCCGCCGACCTCGAGAATCTCACAAACCTTCAGCCTCTTGGCGGCTGTGACGATCCTACCTTCTCCTATCTCTTCAAGGTCTTTCTATGTTTCTCACTTCTGATTCACCAACTCTTTGCTTTTCGTTGTTGTCTCTATTTGCTTTTCTTTTGGCTTCTAATGCAGTTTCTTGTAGATCCCTGCGCGCACATCGTTGGGGTTTTTCCCTATCTCTACTCTGCTGATGACTGGCATTTGCTTTTTTATTTGTTTCTATCTCTGGTTTAATTTGGATGGAAATGGTAGGTGAAATGCGGAAGGTGTGGAGAGCTGAGCCAGAAGGAAACCTGTGTTTCGTTGAATGAGACTATTCCTCTTTCAGCGGGGAAAGGAACGACTAATCTGGTTCAGAAGGTAATCTCTATTGCACATTCTGCGCCTTTCTGTCCTTTCATATTTATGCATTTATGCCAATATAAATGTGTGCTGTAGTTTTCTTGACGCAGTGGTTATTATAGTGACTTCGTTGGTAGTGTTGGTTTTTAGGTAGACTCGAAACAAATAAAAAGTTGGACCTGTGGATCTGGTTGCTCGAATTACTGCCGTTTCTGTTGTTTTGGGATTTCTGTAGCGTAAGAAGTATATTTTCTCTTGAATTTGACATGGTTGGTGCAAATTTAGATATCCATTTCTGATCACATTTCTTTCATATTTCTTTCAGAGAAAGCAGCTATTTGGATCTTTGCATGTTTTTGATTATGTGATCAAAGTATACGATTCAGTTTGGTTTTCTAGCTTAATGTTTTATGTCTGGGTGACTCAATTTCGAGTTCAGTACCCGTGGGGTTAAAACTCAATTTTGTGTTCAGTACTTGTGGGGTTAAATTGTCTCTAACGTATATGAAGTAACTAAAATCTTTGGATTGATTCAAATAATCCAGTTTTTCTGGACAAAGCATCTTTGTTAATACCATAGGTTGGAAGAAGCCAACTGCCGATTTGCGTTAATGGTGGTGTGATTACAGTGTGTTGCCACTCTTATTTACCTACCAGTGCACCCTAAATTAATTGATAGAGGACACTCATTTGTTTATGGCTTTATAATATATGCAGTGCAAGTTTTGTGATCGGGAGGGAACTATCACAATGCACCCAGGCAAAGGAAAACCTCTGACACAACAAATCAGTGATACAGGAAAATATGCTCCGTTGATGATGTTTGACTGCAGGGGATATGAACCAGAGAGTTTCATATTCACTGTTGGCTGGAAAGCTGAATCTGTAAGCTTCTCTTCCTAAGCCCAATTCTTCCCTCTCATGTATGTCATAAAGCATTAAAATAAATAAGTTTAATTATTGCAAATTGTTAATTGGACATTTGAAATAATATAGGCATTCTTTCATCTGAAATTGCATGACACTATAAGCATAGACATAACTGGTTTGCTCAAGGTTAGGATTATTAGATTTCCCCTAACATGCCAAGGTGAAGAAACGGGCAAGTCCTGATCATGTGTTTCAACTTTGTGGTTCACGACAGCATCTTAGAGTCACCTAGTATGTAAAATTCAGGGAATATTAAAAAAAAATCTCAAATTTATCTCAATGTTGCAATACAAACCCAAAATTTAGAAAGTGGCCTTAAAATATTTAAACTTTCAATTTGTTGCGAAAATAGTCTAACAGTGCTGACGTGGCATGTTACATAAAATTTTTGTATGTGCAGCGTGTAAAAAATTTCCTGCTAATTAATATTTATTTTATTAATTCTTAAAATATCTGATTCTTTTGGGTTGGAGGGCTGAGCTCTGCGGCTGACAATATTTTCCAGCTCCTTTTTGTTTTGACAAGCTTTTGAAGGACCTGTTTCATGTTCAAGCACTCCTTTTCAAGCTCAAAAATTCGTTCCTTTATGTCAGTTACAACCTCAGTTCGATCTTGTGAAACATCAATCTTGGGGAGTCCAAGGTTTCCACAAGGATTTTGTGAGTTATCAAGATCTTTTGAAACATCAATCTTGGGGGTTCCAAGGTTTCCACAAGGATTTTGTGAGTTATCAAGATTCTCTTAGACAAAGAACCAGCCAGATACCCATTTCCATAGTCGAAGCTGTACAAAGGAGAACTTGGACTATGACTCTTAGTGGCAATCTTGCATTTTGGGTTGCATCTGTGCTGGCTTCAAGTGAAAGCTTCTGACAGTTCATGATTCCGCAAAGTTGTTGCCTCTTTGAATCTGTCAGCCAAGGATGTGCGTGGATTTGTTAAAAGCAGATACGATATCAACGGGGACTTGCACATTGCAAATGCTTTAGTTCTTTTTAAGAGCCCATCAAGCGCAGGAAACAGAGGAAACAATTATAAGGATTTACAAGAAAACTTGAAAGTAACTTACAATCCGTTCTTTGAAGCTCATAACTCAGATCTAAAACCAGTTTTGCTTTCGTCATCACCTATTCACAAGAAGAAGAATCAATTCTTTAGCAAATATTAATTAGTTGGAAAATGTTTTACACATGGGTCGTATAAAAAATCTGACGTGATGCCATTAACTTGAAGGTTATCAAATTGACAGCTTGAATATTGTAGCGTCATTTTTTAAATTTTGGGTTAGTATTAAAAAATTGAGATAAGTTTGAGATTTGTTTTGTAATTTATCTTAAAATTTATCACATTTTTACTTTGGAAAAACTTAGTTCTTTAGAGCAGGTTATATTATTTGTTGTAAATTTTATGGCTCTAGATCAGCTTGCACACTTCCGATTAGCATCTTAAGATACTTCTCTGCAGTTTATCAGTATGCCCATTAGTTGAATACTGCACCACTGAATGAACTTCTTTTGTACTGTTTTTAGTTACTTTTAAGCTCTCCTTTTTGTAGCCAATTATTGCCCACTTGTGGGAGTTTCGAGTCCCAATTAGTTGTGTTGCAACTGTTAATTTTTGTTTTGAAATTTAGCCCTATGATGTGCAGCTTGCAGGAACTAAATATGAAAACATTGACTTGTCTGGTGGAGACTTTACTGAATATGATGAGAACGGAAGGTGTCCTGTTATGATATCGAATCTCCGTTCAAAGTTTGAAGTTGTGAAGTAGTATCATTCTCGTCTGTGTGACACTTGTTCGTACAGAGATCAGACAAATCTGATAGAGGTGTAAAGCATTTGACTGTTGTATATGGAGGCACAAAAACTGAACCTATGGCTGGATTTATGTGATAACTGATAGTTAGATTTGGATGATGATAAGGGTTATCTGGATGTTTGCTTTCATCTTAGTAGCAAATACCTCTATTAGCCAATTGTGTTCTGGAGTCATACTTTTGTTTCTTGTTTCTGCTCGTGGTTCTGTTCGTAACAGTGCGTCAAGTGGATTCACGATCTTTGCTAAAGGATGCCAATGAATGGACTCTTTCAAACACGTAGAGAAAGAACTGAATAGTGGGGTTCTAGGAATGGTGACATCAGGAATCCTTTGTGACTAAGGCATTGAGGATTCCCGTATCCCATTTTCAAGAAATTGCACACCTCCTAGCTTATGGTTTTAAGCCAATTCCGAGGCTTTGACATTTTCAAAATAAAGCTTGTCATTGCTTGAGATACCTGAATAACTGTTTCAAATTGCATGAAGTTATCTGAGTAACTTCATCCTCTCTGGTCTTCGTGGGCTCATTTTACCCTAGAACTGATGAGTCTGGATGTACCTTGGCAGATGAGTACAGCCGAAGGTTGCTATGCTTTCTTAAAAGAATCACGTTAATTAAAGGGTTGTTTGGTTCTATTTTTATTTTTTTGTTATTATTTTTTGTTTCTGTTTTCTATATTTTTTTGCTTAAAAAAACGAATACTTGTTTAGTTGAGATTTGTAATATAAAAACTGAAAACAAAAGTATGTTTGGTTGAGATTTGTAATAAAAATTGAAAACAAAAACATGTTTAGTTTTATTATCATGTTTATATATTTTTTTGTAATTATACTCTTATACGTAATAATTATAATATAATACATTATATTTTAAATTAATTAATTATCATTATAGCTAAAATTAAATATATGCAAATCAAATATTATTAAAAAATTACACATTAATTGTATTTAATAAAATTACATAAATTAGAAATTGTATTGTAATTTTAATTAATAAA
This sequence comes from Erythroxylum areolatum, assembly GCA_024520975.1. Taxonomy (NCBI): domain Eukaryota; kingdom Viridiplantae; phylum Streptophyta; class Magnoliopsida; order Malpighiales; family Erythroxylaceae; genus Erythroxylum; species Erythroxylum areolatum. Next base: position 33,984,456 of record JANIJH010000001.1, on the reverse strand, counting down.
ATATGTCTATCATATTATAATTCTTGAAAACATAATAGTGCTATCATTTACGAAAAGAAACATAAATTAATTAGAAATAATATAATCACTTCACATTTGTCTAGCAATTTTATCTCGCTTATAAGACATACCTTGAAGTTGTGCTGGAGTGATATTATACTCCACTTGAGAACTTGTATCTTCATTTTCACTTTCCTTAATTAGTTAAACAATTCATGTGGATCTTGTGGTCTTCCTCTGCCTCTATAATCTTGCAAATGATATCTTTCACCTCGATATAGTGAAAAAAATCCAGGAATATTAATGTAGCCCGAGTCAACCAAATAGTACTTATCTAACATAGAAAGAACATACTATTACTAAAAGGATATTAAAAATGAATCATCATTACTATGTTTATTTAAAATAATATAATACCTTGTGGAGCATAGGAAATTGATTCGCTAGATTTGTCATTATTTCCAAAATAACTCGAGAATCATTTGCAGTATCTTTCTATCCAACTATTACATATGTAAGACGCATGTCAAATGAGCAACAACACATAATATTTTGGGTTAAATTAATTCTTTTGCCCCTGTATGGTATTTATTCATCGGTTAGAACATGAGCATCAATATGTATACCATCTCTTGCTCCTATACAATCCTAAAAGTTAAAAAATATATTAAAATGATTTCTAATCATAAGGACATATTTAAAATAGTAATTAAACATATGAATGTACTTAAAAATATGGAAAGAATTTTGAATTATATTAAATCTCAGGAAGTATATTAGTAAAAGATAGTAGAGTAATGACTCTTTTTGCAAGACGATTAACTACATATAAAACTTTTCTAAAGTACTTTAAAATTGTCTAGGTCGAATGTTGAAAGTGTTCTGCATTGAGTCCAATTGTCTCATTATGCCTATAGTCATCAATAAAATTGCTACTTGTTCCTCTATAGTCAAATGATTTGTTGCCTTTAAGCCTCTTAAACTCTTAAACTCTTCAACTCATCACATAAACTTAAGAAGATTTTCTTTCTCATTCGTAAGTTTTCATAAATCTTTGTAGGATTCCCATTCAAAAGTTCTAATATCCAATCATGACGTGATAGAGCAGAAGTTCTATATAGTTGCTTTTGTAAATAAAAATATTTGTCCTCTCTCCTAGCTACAGAAATAATGATTACCTTCTTCCGTTTATCATCAGAATCAGATTCGAAATCTGATAAGAAATTCATGTATCTACAATGTCAACATTAAATAATTAATAAAATATTCAATCAAGTATATTCAATCAAATATAGAAAAATATTTATACAAAATATAAACATAAAATTAAGTCAAATATTCATACTAAGCACAAACTTAACATGTTCAAAATTTGAAATAATGCTTAATACAAAAGTGTCAAATAAATAAGAGTTTGATATGCAATAACATGAAAATATAACTAAAGCGACATAATCTAATCCAGCTTCCTTGTTTGTGTTATCTTTAAAAAAAATCCTTATAAAGTGGAGAATCATGCAAAGCCTTCTTTTTTTTTTCATATTGCACACCGTCAACACCCAATTCATCTAAAGAATTTAGACATTCCATCATGATGTTAGACTATTGAGATCTATTCTCTGTAATGGATGATGTTTCACTCAATTTTTTTCTAAAGTAAATCATTCTTCCTTTTTGATTATTCACTAAGTATAAGTAAGGCTTCTTTTACAATATTAGAATGTGTCTTCTTTGCACTCTTGTTCTTAGGAGACTTCTTTCTCTTAGACAGAGAACTTTTATCTTGATCTTCTTTTCTATCGTACGAATAATGTTCATCAATATCATTTCTATGTTCCGCTTCTGTATTATTTGATGGAGATTTAGTTGAAGGATGTGCATGCACACCAATTGCAGTAGTATCTACAAAAATATGACACAAGTTTAAAAAATTTCTTATATCATTTTTTCTTGAATGTATGAGCCATTTTATGCACCTATAATGATGAAAATGATAAATGAGAATGAATATTATATAATATGATATATTAATAAAACAAAATATATATTTTACCTTAAATAGATTTTTCCAACATTCATTTGTAGTATTAACTTCACCAGTAAAAGTGTTGTAACCGATTCCTGTTTCTTTGAGTAAGTTCTTGAAATTCTTCAATCTGACCCTTAATCTATTATACTTATTCTTCAATTGAATATCAGTATACTCGTTATTGAATTTTGTTTGAAGCCCCACTTTAATATTCTTCCAACCAGATTTGGAAAAGGTAGTAGTCGTTCGATTTCCCTTCTTCACTTCTTCAACCATCAAGGAGATTAAATACATCTCTATAGTATGATTCCATCCCATCTTTTTCATTTACTTCCATACAATCATTGTAATCATTCATATTGTTCAAGCCTTTCATCTTTAAATGTAATAACGTATAAGTAACATCAATCATAATAATTTTTACAAAGTATTAAATTTTAAATATAGTTTAAAATAAACATGTGACAATCATAATAATTCTAAAAAATATTTGGTGTCTAAACTTGTACACAAATCAAAAAATTTTTATATGTGAAAACATGGTAGTAAAACTACTATAATAAATCATTTACACATTCCTTTATTTCAGCTTCAGCTTAAGGTAATAAGCCATTTCAATAGGATTGACAAGCAAATGCATTTAAGTAAGTCTGGCTACAAATATATATATATATATATATATATATATATATATATATATATCAAATTCAACTAATGTACAAATGCATTTAATGTTTCAGTTCCCCACAGTTATAAGCAACAATAAGCTATGTGAAGACAAGAATAGGCTTCATAATAAATGACGTTATTATGTGAAGACAAGAATAAGATTCACAATAAATGACGTGAAGAACTCACGTTCAAATGAATTTAATGTTTCGATTCTCCACACTTATAAGGAACAATAACTATTACGTGAAGACAAATAACGTGAAGACTAGGCTTCACTTTTGATAAAGCCTCTACCACTTAAAATGATGTGAAGAGTAGGCTTCACTTTTGTAACAATAGCTATTACCTGAAGACAAATAACATGAAGACTAAGCTTCACTATGACTAGGTTGCCACATTAAATGATGTGAAGAGTAGGCTTCAATTTTGTAAGGGATAAAGGCTCTGCTACATTAAATGATGTGAAGACAAGTGCTCCACTCTATATATGTTCCACCCTATGCGTGCTTTACGTGAGGATGAGAAGAAAAAATCTATAGAGACTTGAGGACAAGGAGAAATAATAACGTAAAGTTTAAGAATAAATCAGTTGCAAAGACATAAGGAAGAAGATAGCTGTCTCAGATTTAAAATGACCCAAGGATCAAGAAAAAGGCTATAGCCTTCGATTTTAATAACATTATAGTTGTTCACAGTTTTGTTGGTTCTTTATAAAGAATCAGATAATTCATCATTATGTTTAGTAGCGGAGGTGAAGCAAAAATTGAAAAGTTGAAATACGTTGCACGGAAACTCATTCTACTTGGAAAAATTGATGTTCATAAGAAGAAAGAGAGTCCATTATCTTCTTTATCATCACAAAAAATTGAAAAAGATTATTCTCAAAATAGAAGTTCTACATGTTACTTTTAGTAAGTATGGCTACATCTCTTTTTCTTTTTATAGTCTTCATATCTCTCTCCATTATGCCTAATTTCTCTATTTTGTTATAGGTCTGATGTTATGGACAAGAGATAAAAGAGAAATAACAAAAACAACAGATATATATGAAAACAAAGCTAGAGATATTGCAACTCCAGTGAAGATGCAGAAGACGAAGTCGACATAGTGGAGAGAAAAACCTGATGTTTTTGTGAAAAAACGTTTATGAAAACTTGTTTTAAAAAATCACGAAAGCGTTATTTTCACATTGTCGTAAAATAGTTGCCATTTTTTATTTTTAAAAACAAAATATACAAACATGTTTAACTACACAAGATTTTAAGAGTTTTTTTTTAATTTACAAAAACTAGAAAAAAAAACCTAAAAAAAACAAAAACAAATAACCCCTAAACTAACTTTAAGTGATAGACAATCTAAATAAATAAACAAATTAAATAGGAAAACAGTAGGAAAAATTTTAGAATTGATAGTGGTCAAACCCTCAAGATAACTCTTCAAAGTTTTATTACCTAATCTATTTAAATGGATACAAACCAAAATGTTACATATAATCTTCAAGAAATTTTACAAGAGCTCACCTTTTAACAACCATCACAATTCAACAATCCTTGCAAACGTAAGACACCATCTTAATATATCTCACAACTATGTTATAACATAATCATGTGTTAAATAATATTAAATGGGACAAATGTGTACACCAAATACAATTTGTAAATGTATGTATAGCTATGTTCCTTTTATGTGTAACTTATCAATAAGAGTGGAATTAAGTTATAACATAAGTCTCAAATGTCTTATTGCACCATACTACTTATTGATATATTGACATCTTAAAGAGATAATGGAGTACATAATAGGATACAAGTCTTGGCCAAATCCACTCACTAACGCAGCTAGCGTGCTTTGATATCCATCTCGGCATCTGCAAACATTATATTGTTTCTTTCTCGCCAGATATAATATATAATCATTCCAAAACTGATCCTAAATGGTTTCTTATTTACTTTATGCTTCATTCTAAGGTCAATTATTCTTAGCTATTCCTTGGTTGTACGTTGTAGATTAAACAACCTCAGAAAGCCATTACACATTACTTAAGAGAAAGAGCACTCAAAGAATAAGTGACCATAATTCTCCTGTGATTCTCCATATACCACTCACTCTAGATAGTCAATCAAGAGTTTAATTATGTCTCTTATAGCAAGAATTTGAGATATTACTATCTAAAGTAAGAATGAATGCTGAGTAAGATGAGTGCCAAAAACCAATTCAAACTGATGCATTCTTATAAAAGGTTCCATTGATAGCTTCTTACAAAAGCCGTTAGTGAATTTTAAGGTTTGATCTTGTGCCCAATGTATGCAGTCAGAAGAATAATCAAATAGAATTTGAAAATATTTTGAAAGCTAGTGTCATTGGAATCTGTTACAGTTGACAAAAGATAGAACTCTTCTTAGGATTAAAACTTATCCCTAAAACTTCTTTAAAGGTCTCTAATGATCTAATGAGCAAGTTGATTGATTTATAGTATACTCCACATAGCATTAAAATATTATAAACAAATAGTAGCTAAGAAAATTGGAGTTTAATGCATCTATAATGAAACTTGAAAGCAAGAGTTTTTATAATGTTCAGTGAAGTGCTTCTACACAGGATCTCTCTATCATGATTACAAAGAGACAGGGAGACAATGGGTCACTTTACATCAACCCCTGAGCTACTTTGAAGAGATCTAAAGGCTCGCCATTATCCATTACTACAAACAACACTGAGAGATGTATGCTTTTATACAACATATAAATATACAAGGATATCCAAGGGCAAGAAGATAATTCAAAATGAAATCCCAATTAATAGAATCAAATGCTTTAGTGAAATCAAATTTTAAAGCATAACTTTTGATTAATTTGTTGGAGGAATACCCTTTAAAGAGCTCTTTTGTAAGGATAATATTGTCACCAATCCTTCTACCACCAATATAGGCACCTTGACAAGGATTGATGTAGTCATGAAGTGTATTATTTAGTCTATTTGTAGTTATTTTAGAAATTATATTGATCATATTACAATAAGAAATGGGTTTATAATCATAGAGGCTAGTAGGGTTGGAGACCTTAGGGACAGAGCATATGTAAGTTTTGTTCAATTCAGCTAGTAGCTTACTAGTTTAAAGAACTCAAGGACTACTTTAGTTACCATAATTCTAGTTTGGTTCTGTGTGGCTTAGAAATATCTAGCATTGAAGCCATCAAGTCCAAATGCTTTATTTAGATGAAAGGAGAATAAAATAGACTTGATCTCTTCTTGGTTGACTTCCTTTAATAGATAGGTGGTGTGATGGGGGAGGGGGGATAGAGAACCTTTGAGGGAATAGATGAGATCAATAAGAAGTGCTTTGGCATCACTGCTTATTTATAAGTTGCCATTAAAGTGATTCTGAGCAATTTCCTTGAGTTTATAATGATCATTGACTAAGTTCCCATTGGAATCTCTTAATGAGAAAATCCTTCCTTTATATCTACTTTCTTGAATTAAATTTTGGAAGAATTTTTAGTTTTTGTCTCCTTCCTTTAACCACTTGATCCCAGATTTCTGCCTCAATTATTAATTATAAGTTTCCAAGATCTTTTAATGTCTTCTTCACTTTGAAGCTTCCTTGGCTTTAAGTGCATGTTTATATAGATCCCTTTTAAGAGCATCCTGAGCTGAATTAAGAGCCTCAAATGTTTCATTTTCATCATGCAGAAGAGGATCTACATTATTCTTTAGTAGCTTCTTACATTCTTCTTTAATCCCTTTAGAATTTCAAGACATTTAAAACCATGGAACCTTTGTAATGTATGCCTAATCATTTGTCTACCACCTATCTGAAGTGAGGAAATTGAAGAACAAAGTTGAAGAATTTAAAAGGGGCCTTTCTTTTTACTGGTTTAATTCAATTTTTAGTAGGAGTATGAAATGATATTAGTATGTTACCAAAGCAAGTATAGCTCTAGGGATAAGAGTTGAGCCAATATCCATTTACTAGACACCTATCTAAATTCATTTAACTGAATCTACCCCCACTTTGTCAATTGGTCAATGTATAAAGTGAAACCTATAAATCTAAGATCCATTAAACCCAAAGTAGAGGTGAGGATGGATAGTTCATGGAATCTAGTAGAAGCACGTCCCAAAGTGCTTTCTATTTTAAAGGGTTATAAAGTGAAATTATAGTCTCCCACTAGTATCCAAAGGGTATTCATATTATCACTAATTCTCTATAAATCAGCACAAAGATTAAGTATTTGAAATTGCCAATTTCAAGTATAGATAACAATTTTGATGAAAGGTAAGTTTGAATCCTTTAACAACAATTCACAATGCACAATGATTTGAGTTGCTCCATTTTTCTAGTTGTATTTAAGAGGGATGAAAAGTCACAGTTAAGCTACCATTAGGGTGGTACGAGTGATTTCTTATAGTAATCCACTGTTTTTACAAAAACCAAAGTTCCTTTTTATAGAGATCTTATTTTATTTATGTATTAATGAGTGAAGTGAATCACACGTTAATACAACACTTAGAAAACGATATTTGGAATGCACTAGAAGGGGGGGTTGAATTGTG
>JANIJH010000001.1:33905804-33921337 GCA_024520975.1 Erythroxylum areolatum | reverse complement strand
TTTATAAATTATTGTTTTCGAATGATTAAATTAATTGATTTTGGGAATGATTTACGAATTGTTAAATTCATTGTTTTCGAATGTTTGGAAATATTATTACAATTGTTTCGGATGACTTTTGATAAAATCGATACAATTGTTACCTTCTTTGTTTTAAATGATTTGCTAATTATGAAGAATTGATGCATTCTTTGACTTTGAGGTTTAAAACTCCTTTGGATTTGAATGTTTGAATAATGGTTATGTGAACTTGCAATTGTGGGAAAATTATGAATGTAATTTGTTTGACTTTATGATCAAGAATTTGATATGTGAATTTGTGTGACTTTATGTTTGCATATGATATGACATAATATGAAAATTAAGAATTCGAATCATGCCTTCGGGCAATCCGATTTTCAAGTATAAATTATGTGTTATGTGGGTTTGGTTAGGTCCCATAAGTTGAGTCAAGTGCACTTGTCTGTTTTTAAAGGCTTCTCCCACCTGCTCGCTAGTAGCATTGGAGCTCCGATTTCGGACTCCCATAAGTTCACAACTACACTGGACCGTTATGCGGGAAAGTGTAGTACGTTCTATTCACAGCTGCACAGGACCGTTATGCGGGAATGTGTAGTACATTCCGTTTTGGATCAACCCAAACCATTCTGATGTGTCTGTTGTGTTTTTGATTTTTATTTATATCTGTGTGCATTCATGTTTTTGATTTTGTTCATGAATTGTGAAAAGGCGAGAATTTTGAGAAATGAGCAATTGAGGATTTTTCAGTCGTGAAATGTTGAAATTGTTTATGAATGATTTTGAAAAGTTGAAAAGTTTGAAAAATCAGTTGAAAATTTTGAAAAATCAGCTTTTGATAAATTTTACTACTGTGAAATGTTTATAAATGAAAAAAATGAGTTTTGAAAATATTTTTGCTTATTATTTGATTTATAAACATGTTATCCACGAGCTGTCTAGCTCACCCCCTTTCATCCTCATCTCCAGGTATCGAGCGGGAGATCGGATGAAAGAAAGTCAAGGCATCTGTTCGATTTTGCATATTTTGAAATTTTGTGTAATTTAGATTTTGGTATTGGTTTTGTTTTTGGCTTGGAATGCCATTAAAGTTTGTAGTGTATTTATTTTGGGATGTAAATAAATTATGGACTTGTATATTGAATTGAGATAAATTATGAATTATGAATTTATGTATGATTATGGGATATGAATTGTCAATGTATATGAATATGATTGGTTTGGGATTGGATTGAATTATGAATTTGCAAAATGATTGAGATATGAATGTGATTGTATATGAATGAGATTGATTATGATATGGATTCCGGACGGGAGGTCCGATGATTCTGATTATGGATTAAGAATTATTGAAGTGTTATAGGTATAAAATTGTGTTTGTTTATAATGGGATTCTGGACAGGAGATCCGATGAATTGTGTGGAGTGATTTGGAACATAGAAGTGAGTTTAAAACCATTTGCAGGTTTTTGGGATTGTTTAAATACAGCCGTTATGCTGCCCAATTTTTGAAAAAAGACAAATAAGATTTTGGTTAAAAGATGAATTATGGGATATGTATGAATATATAAGAAGAATCTTATGATTTGTGATTTGGATTTGAGGATGAATTCCCAATTGGAAAAAAATTAAGTTGCTTTGTATGAGTTTTTAATGAATGAAAGAGAAAAAGAAAAAAAAATTTATACCGGATTTGATCGGCTTAGATTAAATGTCTTAGAGTTTCCCAATGCGACAAATTTGTTTTGTTTAAAAGTTTGAGTTCTCGGATGTCAGAAATTTGAAATTCGTTTCGATTTGCATTCAATTCTTCCGCCTTTTGATTCGCATGTGTTTCGTACTTTGTTTTTGTCCGCCTTTCACATTTGATTTCGTCCATTCTATTCGCATTTTGTTTTTCGCCTTTTGATCCGATTTGTGTTTCGCTTATGTTTTGGCCCACTTTGGGTTTTGAGATCCGTCCTTTCCGTTTGCTTCGTTCCGCCACTTTGTAGTTTCCGTTTTGCTCCACTTTGTTTTCCGTTTCTTATGTTTCCGCCACTTTGTTTTTCGATTCCGTTTTTTCGGTTGGGGTCCGGTTCTGAAATCGGGTTCCAACAGGAATACCCGGTCAGAGTGATTTACAAGCTATTATATCCATCCAAAAGTTTACCCAGTGTATATTGAAAGGATAACAATTGCTAGTTCCTTCGTTTTTTTAAAAATGTTTCCTTGAGAAATTTTATGTTTGATCTTATTAATGCAATTTATTATTAAATTTAAAAACTCTATATAAGATGACAAAATTTAGTTTAATTAAGATTAAGAATTTACTTAAAATATAAATATAATTAAGAAAATTGAATTATATTTCATAATAGAATAAAAAGATTAATATAACAATTTTCCTAAAATTCAAAACTGGTTCCGTTACCATTAGACTGGACATCAGAAGAGACCAATCCGCATGACTAGGGTTTATTACTCTCCGAGCACCATCACAATCTAAGGCACCCATTTTTGGTTGGAATCTTTCAATTTCACGTCCCACGGCTACTTTGGATTGAGTTCAAAACCATGAACCGACCCGCTTTTGCCTCCGATCTGGATGCCTTCCAATTCATGCTCAAAGAATCCGTCGACCGTTTTCTGACCGACTACCGGAATGGCGCCTCCGATTTTTCAAATTTTACCTCCATATTCTCTCGCTTGCTTCACATTTTGCCCGATCCTCCTCTTGAAATCGTATGGTTTTACGCTTCTTTGACTTCATTCTCCACCAAATTGACCACTCTACACAATTCAAACCAACTCTCTCTCGTTAAGGACTTGTTTCAACTACTTGTTTCTTGCTGTTCTTCATGTAGTACGGCAAAAAAGATAGCTCTACTGGCTCCCGTCATTTGTGAGATTTATGGGTTGGTCTTTGTTAGAAGGGACTTGAGGGAAGAGATTGAAGTTGTTCTAGAAGGCGTTATTGGTTACATAAGCATTTGTTGTGGCGCTTGTTGTCATACGAGCGAGGAGTTCGAGGCTTTGGGTTCGTGTTTCGCTGATATGGTAAGGGTTTGGGTGGTGGAGAAAATTGGGGATAACGGTAAATTTGGAGAGGACTTGAGGGTGTTTTGTCCAGTTATTAGTGATGGAATTAGAAAACAAATGGTTAGTAGAGAGAGATTTGGGGTTGGAGACTTGGCTGGTGTTGTGATGGTTGAGGCTTTCTTGTTGAGGTTGTGCCTGAAGTTTGGTTGTGGAATTTCAAGAGCAGAGTTGAAGAGGGAATTGAATACCAGTGCAGTTCAGATGATGGCTGCTTTTCGGAGTTACTACTTTTTCGGTGATAGTTGTTTTCTTCTATTGCACCTTTAAATTCCTTTAGAGTTGCAGAACTTGTCATGTTTTTTGTTAACGGGTCTGAAGATTATTCCTTAAGAAAAAGAAAATCTCCATGCTATAAAAGGAATTCTCATGAGTGTAGGTTATCCCGTATGCCCAATTTTATGTTTAAAGGGACTAGGTCTCGTGGCTTTAAAATAGAGTTAAATGCTTCAAATTTGAGCTGTTCGGTCTGTGACTGGATGAATCTAATTTCGATTCAGTGATGAGTGGATACTTGCCATGCATTCTCATTCTTTGATGATTGCTTTCTTCTATTGGTACTGTTTCATCTCCAAATAGTTGAGCCATGTAGTTGTTTAAGTAACCTAGTCTGTGTAATTTTCTTGTTGTTAAGAAATGCTATTCCGTTTACATTGCAGATACACTTCTCAGGATGTTGTTGGAACCAGTTTTGCCTGTTGTCTCTTTAATTGTCAGTATTCTAACTTCTGCTTGTTTACTAGTTTTTTATAGTCAAACTTGAGCTTTAAACGACAGTTGATGGTTTTCCCACCATCTTAAATATCCTAGATGGATTACACCATTTTTATGAGATGATTTAATATCAGAAAGAAAAGATCATTTAAGGGAGCTTTTAATGGGAGATTTTATGCATTGAAGAAGTTTTATAGGTTTATCTAGTTAGAATGGAGTGTGAAGAAGACCCTAAAAGTTAAATTAGAGAGATGTGGAGAATTTGATTTACGAGGTTATAATTAAGTTATTACAGCGAAGATGTAATCGAAGAGCAAATTGTCCTTGATATGATTTGATTGATCTGTGCCGGTGTGGAGTTGCTATACACTGGACAATTTATGAAACCTACAACATATGATACTGACTTAAAACCAGGGGGCTATATATTGTGTGTTTTATTTTGACATAAAGCCAAGGAGTGAGGCTAAGTTCTGCTATGCTGAATCTTTAATTGTTCAAAATATTACCAGCATTTCATGTAGTTGAATAAGCTGTTGTACTGAAATTTCGTATCAACTGCATGTAAGGATCTTGTAGATCACGCAGTTTGCAAGGTTCAAGGCCATTTATCTTTTGTTGTAGTGCTCCAGTAACATGACAGCTGTTCATGGTTTGTTGTTTTCCTAGTTTTCTTGACCAATTTATGTAGTCACCTTCAATTAATCTTTATTAGTACACGTCCCTAAAGTTAAACTTTATCCTTTTTCAGATATCTGATGATGCAGCTTCCTTACAAGAAATTCTGATGGAGGCTGTGATAATGATGGACTATTCATTCCTTTTCCCTCAAAAGGGAATACAGATACCTGATGAACACTTGAAAAGTCTTGCTGTCATGTGGCTGTTAATTGCTGATAATGCAATTCAGTTTGTCAGGTATTAGAGAATGAATACCATAGTTGTGATGCAAGAGTTAATTTGCTGGGGCCACTCTATCTAATTCATCTCACCGTTCTGATTTGTGATAGGGAAACTGGTGAGTGGAACAAGGTCACATCATATGGACGAGCATTTTTTGGATCTTGTGTGCGCTATCAGTTGATAAAGTGGGTTATGGATCAGCCTGGTCTACAATCCCAGAGAAGCCTTCCAAATGTGTCCACTCCTGTAGCTCTTATCAGTGAGTTCCCGATTATCTTTATCCTCTTGCTTTATTCCTCAATTCATCAGGGGTTAGCATCTCTGCCACTATATTGTGTGGTTATGATTCTCAGAAAGTATGCTATGATATGGAGAGGCTTCTATCATCATATCATTGCTAATGGGGAGCATTAAATTACTTGACCAGCTTTTCCTCTTGGAAACGTCATGACGACGTCTTCTAAACTGAAATGTGCCCCACTGTGTTGCTAATTGGACAAATTTGGATAGAAGCTACTTAGTGAGGAACCACTCGTGCAAATCTTTTTCATATTCTTGTTTTTATCTGTGTCTATGTTGTATCATTTCTAATTCTTGAACTGTCCAATTCCAGAGTGGTTGCTAAATGTTGAGGAACGAGGTGTAAGAGTGTTTGACTGCAAAATCTTAAAGATCTATGCAAAAGCCATCATTTGTAGATCGAGAGCCGATGAGGAGCTCTCGGCAATTTTTTCAGAAGCCCAGAATTTTCCTGAAAATAATTTGTATTACAATGGTAATGTGGGAAAATGGAAACAGGGCATCAATTATGATTTAAAGATGGTTGATTCCATGAATGTTATGTTCTTGGATGCTCCTGAACCGTTCAAAGCAGGTGCAACTAATCTTACAAGGAAGCGGAAAGAAGGGACATTGGATGAAGGGGATAAACAATTTAAGTTTGTGAGAAGTCACCTAACTGACATTTCAGTGATGGAGAAAGTTTTATCAGTTACCGGGGATGACAATTTCAGTAGTGTGACTGAGGTAGATGATCCAGTTTCTTTTGAAAACGTGGAATATATGGAGCTATGACAAAATCATCCATCAACTGATGGCGAAGTTACTGGAAATCCATGGCCTGTGGTGAATACTAGTGACAGCTTTTCTGTGCTGTTACAAATTGGGATAAGAAACTTTGTTATTGCAACACGGACTTGTCATCCATGGCGGCATATTTCCCCTTCTAGAAATGTCTAGGCCAGAGTTACGTTTATGCAAAGGGTAGATTCCATCTTTCAGTTCATTCATTCCAGTCATACATTTCTGCGAGCGACCTATCTTTGCCAATGATGAAAATGAAACTGGCCTTCCACATGAGCTCATTGCGAAGCCTATGCACTCGATGGACTTGTTGCATTTGTATTCATTTGCTATCTCCTAAAATTCTAGCTGTATTACTCAATTTTACCTTGCGTATCAGAGGCAGTAGATTAAGTTACGACTAACTGACTGTCCGAACCAGTTAGATTACGTATACAAGCATTTGCTTCAGCTCTATATGGCTGTGTTTGGGCCCTAAAGTATGACCTTTTTTTTTCTGTTGAAAAATTTCATTCATACAAATCAAATTTGTTGAACAAAAACGGTTTATAACAAAATCATGTACTACGAATGACTTCATTTATGTCTAATTATCTTGAGTAACGAATGAAGAATTCAATTTTTAAAGCTCACAAAGTACCACTTGATTAAGAGAATTTGATTTATGTAAAAGTTTGAAGTCTTGGATTTAAAACTTTTGATGCCTTGAAAGATTGATCGGATTAAGGACCAAGAAGCTTGTCCTCTTGAGACTCAAGTTGACAGACGAGTTGGATTGGGATTTGGGTTATTAAGGCAAAGGTGGCGTTATCTCCCACATAAGGAGTGGTTAGCCTTTTTTCATCGGTTGGCCGTGAAAACCCTCGCTGAAGAAGGGTCATGAGAGACCTTTTCGATTTTGGGTAAGCACAATTTCGCAACTTTGAGAACATAAAAGGTGGGATGTTGTGGCCAAGTGTAAGGTTCCTTTAGTAACATGTCATAAAACCAAAATTGGAATTATTTGGTGTAAGCAAAGATTATAAGTTCCAATTTGGATGGAAAGTCGTGTAGATCACTGGTATTTAATGAGTATTTTTCGTAAGGAAGAAGAATAATTACACCACACACAACACATCATATTTGCATAACAACTTTTTTGTATATTCCTTCATGCTAGCGTTTACTTATTTATATGGTAGAGACAGTTAGTGGGAATCAAGGAGTTTATTACCTCCTGTCATTGCTTCCACATTGGCCTACTACAAACAGCCTGGACCAAGGCTGAAACTATCTTATACTGACTGCATAATAGTAATAATACTAATACTGGACTACCAGCCCATCAAACTAACCAGTCCACTTTTAATCCACTAATGACCCAACCCTCATTTACAAATAAAAGAGGAGTTCACGACTACCCTTAAAGAAGTTTCCCCAATTTCATTTCGTCAAATCCTTAATTCCAATTTCTACCAATTTATCATATCAATACCCTCCCCTTAAAGTGCGTCCTTATCCTCAAGGACGACGGTTGCATACCTGATCTTCATGTCTTCAAGCTCCTAGGTCATGTCATTTGCCGAACCACCTTCCACTGAACCAAAAATATGTACTGCTGCCCTGTTGTGCTTGCGATTCATCCTCCTTCCAAGAACGCACTTTGGAGTCCAAGGGAGCTCTAGTGTGCACAGAGGAAACTCAGTAGCTAGCACGAGGTCACCCATAAACCTTTTAAGCTTGGAGACGTGGAACACGGGGTGAATATACGTGCCTGCTGGCAGATTCAATCCGTAAGCCACCTTTTTAATCTTCTCCATTATTTGATAAGGCCCAAAGAACTTAACTGCTAGCTTTTGAGTAGTCCTGGTAATCATTGATTTTTGCTTGTATGGCTGTAATTTGAGTAGCACCCATTCCCCAACTTCAAATGCTCGATCTGTCCTCTTCTCATTTCCAACTTGCCTCATACGATTTTGAGCCAATGCTAAGTTTTGTTTTAACTCTTCCAACTTAGCTTGTCTTGCAGTCAACATTTCATCTACTGCATTTACACTAGCATCTTCAGGAATATACAGAATGTAAAGGGGAGGAGGGTACTCATATAGGGCTTCAAATGGAGTGACCTTAGTGGAAGTGTGATAAGTAGTATTGTACCATCATTCTGCTAGTGGCAACCATTTGATCTAATTTTTAGGAGCTTCCCTAGTCATACATCGGAGATACATCTTTAGGCAATGATTAACCACTTCTATGTGGCTATCGGATTGTGGGTGGTAGGCAGTAGAGAAACGTAGTTCCACTCCCTATAAAGCAAATAACTCCTTCCAGAAATTACTTTGGAAAGTGGGATCTTTGTCACTGATTATAGTAGCTGGCATGCCATGTAGCTTGAAGACATGGCCTAAGAACACCTGGGCTACCTCTTTTGTTAAATAGGGATGGGAAAGGGCCATGAAATGAGCATACTTGCTTAATCTATCTACCACTACTAGTATAACATCTTTTCCCTTAGACTTAGGAAGTCCTTCCACAAAGTCCATGGTAATATCAATGAATACTGACTCAGGAATAGGGATAGGTTGTAAAAACCTAGCTTCAGCAATATTTTTAGGTTTGTTTCTTTGGCATACCTCACAATCCCTGATAAATTGTCTAATCATTTTCAGCTGGCCCTTCTAGTAGAATACTAATATCAACTTCTTAGTAGTAGCTTGCATACCTGAATGTCCACCCATGGCTGAACCATGATACACCTTTATAATTTGGTCTTGTAGCTTTTTACCAGATCCTACTACCAACTTACCCTTTCTAGTTAGGATTCCGTCCTTCCACTAAAATGAGGGATGAGACAAGGGGTCTTGTTCCAATTGGGCAATTAATTTCTGCACCTGCATATCCTTGTCCCAAGAAGCCTTAATATGATCCAACAAGTTAGCTGAAGCAGTAGAAATTGTTGTAGACAATAGTTCAGAACCAGAAACTCTAGAAATGGCATCAGCAGTAACATTCTCCTTTCCCTTCTTGTAAATGATCTCATAATCCAGCCCCAATAACTTAGCCAGCCACATATGTTGGCTATCAGTGGAAAGCTTCTGATCCAGTAGGTATTTGAGACTACTATGATCAGTTCTAATCTTGAAATGCCTTCCTTCTTAGTAGTGCCTCCACTTACCCACTGCTTGTATGACTGCTAGCATCTCCTTTTCATAAATGGATAAGTATTGATGTTTAGGACCTCGAGCCTTACTCATAAAAGCTATAGGGTGACCAACTTGCATTAACACTACTCCAATTATAGAACTAGAAGCATCTGTCTCAATAACATCTTTTGACAAGTCTGGGAGTGCTAGGACAAGAGAGGTGGTTAGGGCTTCCTTGAGTTGTTGGAAGGTTCCACCCAAACCCATTCTTCTTAAGCAAGTTAGTCAGTAGCCTGCTAATACTGCCATAATTCTTCACAAACCTTCTGTAGTAACCTGCCAAACCTAAAAATCCCCTTAACTGCTTCACATTGGAAGGTGCTGGCCAGTCCTTCACTGCCTAAATCTTTTTTGCAATGGAAACGCCCTTTGCTGAAATATAATGCCCCAAATATTCAACATTACTGCCCCTAAAAATGCACATACTTCTCTTAGCATACAGCTGGTTTCGTTTGAAGACCTCACACAATTTTCAGATGTTGCACATGCTCCTCAAAACCCTTACTATAGACCAAAATATCATCAAAGAACACCAAATCATAATTTCTTAAGTAGGGTTTGAACACTTCATTCATTAGCCCTTGAAACGTGATAGGGGCATCGGTAAGCCCAAAAGGCATTACAAGGAACTCATAATGTCCATTGTGAGTCCTGAATGTTGTCTTATACATATGTGGTGCATGCATTTTAATATGGTGATAACCAACCCTTAAATCAATCTTCGAAAATAAAACAGCTCCATGTAGTTCCTCTAGTAGCTCATCAATGAGAGGGATGGGGAATTTATTTTTGACAGTTAATTCATTTAAGGCTCTATAATCCGCGCATAATCTCCAAGAACCATCCTTCTTTTTTACTAAAACCACTAGGCTTGCAAAAGGGTTGAACTAGGCTATAATATGCCATTAAATAACATTTCATCAACCAATTTTTCTACTATATCTTTATGTAATCTTGAATACCTGTATGGTCTTTTGTTCACAGGGTGAGCATCATCTTTCATGAGAATTTGATAGTTGTGTGACTTGTCAGGAGGCAATCCCCTAGGCTCATTAAATAATTCCTGAAACTCATCCAGCAAGGCTGCAATTGTTGGAGGAACGTCAGCTTCAAGACCATCATTAATAACCATTGTAAGTAACTCTATCTTCTCCGTTCCTTTCACCTTGAGACTATATAGTTGCATTGAAGCCACTTGATTAGGTTTGCCCAATAGTTTAATAATAATTTGCTCACTCCTAATTTGTTTGAGAGTTTTTCCTAGTTTATCAGTTATGGTTACCAATTGCCCCTCCCAATTAAAGGACATCCAAAGTTCAGCATAATTAGATAATATATTGCCTAAAGTTGATAACCATTGAACCCCTAGCACTATGTCACAACTAGGTAATGTAAGCACCAACATGTTAGCATTGAATTTAGCCCCTTGTAATGACCACTTCAACCCTTTACAGATAGCTTTACACTCTATGACACCCCCATTAGCTACTTCCACTGTCAAAGGTTTAATGGCAGTTAATTCAAACCCCAAATTCTCAACAATACCTTCACTGACAAAATTGTGTGTACTACCAGAAACTATCAACACTTGTATCACCTTATTGTTCACTACCCCAGTCACTCTCATCGTGTGAAACACCACTGATCCCTTAAGTGAACCTACTGAGACATTCTTCTTCCTCTCCTACCTCTTCAACTTCATCCTCGTTAATACAAATTGAAAACATTTGATTATGGCTACATTTATAGCCTGGTGAATATTTCTCAAGGCACTGAAAACACAACCCTTGATCTCTCCTTGCACCAAAGTCCCTGATCCTGACACTTCTAGTTGTGTATGGTAAATTGTTGGGTTTTTGGTATGTGGGTCTATTGACATTTTTGTTTGGCAGTGGAACTGGGTTGGTGGTGGTTGCATTAGGTTTCTGGTTATTGGTAGTTGAATAATTAGTTGGATTGAATTTGGAGAAGGTGGTGGGTTTAATGTAACTTGGTTGGTTATTTTTGGTGGTGGATTGCGGGTTCCAGCAAAAGGGTCTGGTTCATTTTGAAGCCTAGCCAAATCATAAGCATCCCTTAAATCTTTTGGCCTAAACGTCTTCACAAGTTTTTGACTTCATGCCTTAGCCCACCTACAAAGAACACTAGAGCTTGTTTTTCATCCATTCTAGATCTATTCCATAATGTATCAAATTGACTGATGTAAGATTCCAAGTCTTCGGTTTGCGATAGATTTTTCATCTGTTCTAAAGGGTGTTTGGCTCCCCCAAACCTATACCGAATTGTCTCTTCATACTCCTCCCACGACCCAAAACCCACTCCCCTCTTGTAGGCTTGATGCCAAGATAAGGCATCATCAAAGTATTGTCTACACTTGAATATCCATGCATTCACATCACCCACCCCACTAAACTTTGGAAATTTTCTTTTAGGGTTTTTGAACTTACAGTAATGGTGATCAACCTCACATTGGTTATGGTTGATTGTTTTTGTTGTAGGTATAGCTGACATATCACTTCCTTCACCATTGTCTACAGTTGCCTTGCCTTGGGAGAGCTAGTGTTTCTCCATAACTGTTGCATCTGCTGCAAAATACTACTCTACTAGAGGCTAATACCTCTCACCAAGCTCTTCAACTCCATCATCTGAGCCTCGTGTTTTTGTTGCGTCTCCTCTAGGCATTGATTAGTGTCTTGTATCATGGTTTTCATGGATTCCTCTAGGTTCTTGAGGTCATGAGATCTAGTACCAGTGGCCATTTCCACAGTTTAAGGGTGAGCTGCTCTGATACCAAATAGTGTAAGCCAAGATTATAAGTTCCAATTTGGATGGAAAGTCGTGTAGATCACTGGTGTTTAATGAATATTTTTCATAAGGAAGAATAACAATTACACTTCACACATAACGCACATCATATTTGCATAACAACATTCTTGTATATTCTTTCATGCTAGTGTTTACATATTTATATGGTAGAGGCAGTTAGTGAGAATCAAGGAGTTTGTTAGCTCCTGTCACTGCTTCCACGTTGGCCTACTATAAACAGCCTAGACCAAGGCTTACACTGTCTTGTGCTGACTACATAATAGTAATAATACTAATACTGGACTATAACCCATCAAACTAACCGGCCCACTTTTAATCCACTAATGACCTAACCCTCATTTACAAATAAAAGAGGAGTTCACGACTACACTTAAAGAAGTTTCCCCAATTTCATTCCGTCAAATCCCTAATTCCAATTTCTACTAATTTCTCATATCATTATTGGTGGACAACTTGGGTCTAATGCTGATATTATAAAGCTCGTATGGTACTTTAATGTTAATTAGCAGGCTGCGTGAAAAGGTTGGATGTAATTGCATGTTTTGTATGACCAATTAAATTGGACTTTAATCTTGCACGACTTCATCAAAAGGACATATGGATGGATTGGTGGCTTAAACAAGTGAAATCTGGATGGGTTGAATGTCTGCATTGCATGAATGAACGTATGTGTGTTTATATGTGTCATTTTAATTAATTGGATAGTTGTATAAAAAACTGTCTAAATGTTGGTAACTATCCCAATTGTTATGGATTTTATCCTTTAAACGTTAATGTTTGTTAGGATATGTAAATAATGTAATCCTTCCAGACTGGTGTTGTTTGTGTTATGACTTCAAAATTCTGCATTTTCCAAAGTTTCTTTTGTTTCCTTTAAGCTGGTCATGTTTTATCTATATTATTGTCCCACCAAAGAGCTTATATGATGTTTTCTTTGTTCCTTGTAAGAGGCAATTGTTCTATTCCATTTAATCCCCCTGTACAATGTTATTAGGAGAGAAACTTGTGCTGGATAAAGTGGGTAGATTTTATCACAATTACAGGCCATTCTTTCTTGAGTTTGCTAACCTCAAATTCACCCCTATAACAGGTCTAATTTGACGGCTCCATTACCTATTCCATAAAAATTGAAATATAAATAGTTCTTTTGTAATATATATTTAAGTAACTTTTCTAGTGATTAAAGTGTTAGATAACCAATTGGAAAAAAAATTGGAAGCATTTATGAGCAATTTGTAGTTTGTTGGTAAACGTCTACTGGAGCTAATTGTGAAAGAATTTATGAGTGAGCATTACTATTATAATTTTTGAAAGTTGGTATTAAGTGTAGAATTGAGATTGTTGTGATTCTTCGAATAATTGTGACTTGAAAACTGCCTTCAAAGGTCTCTCTCCTTGTCAAGAAAAATAAAGTGTGTTGTCCATATTATTGTGATTATTAAAGCTAAAGTATACAAGGTATATAGGTTAGACATCCAAAGCAGCAAAGTAAAAGGACCGTAAAGACTAAAGATATTTCGGTATTACTTGTCTCGTTGCTGAACTTGTATACCAATGAAATATTTATCTTTGCATAAGTTTATAAGTAGTTCATTATCATATGTGTTAATTGTTTGATAAAATATGAAAAAGTTAGTTTATTGCCAACCAATTGAATCCTCTTTTACATTCCCTTTGGACCAACAATTGATATTAGAGTCTACTTATAGTGTTATTTTTTAGGCTAGTAAACTTAATGATCTCTGCCCTGTAATACAATTGAGTCTTCTCATTTTATTTAGCAAAAATGCTTTGCCAATGAGAAATGAAAGCAATGTTGTGGCATATAGTAAAATGGAGTAGAATGTGACATGAAGATTTTTTTTAATCTATCTTTATGTCACATTTGCATGCCGGTCTATCAGAAACAGTCTTTTTACTATATAGAGGTAAGGTTGCCTACTATCAGACCCCGCATTGATGTTAGATTTCAACTGGGTGTTGATGATGATGATGATGAAGTAAATGGAACCAACGATGAATTTAATGAACAAGGGACTTTTATTTAAAAGAAGTTGATGTACAATAACACACATAGGTCTAGAGGATTTACAACATATTTATATTCGCCAGATGATAGCTACTTGTAAGATAAGACACTAAACAGTTGGGATAGGTTACAATTGGTTGGACAGATTATATCAAACTATCTAAATAATGAATAAAATTTGACTGGCATCCATATGCATGCAAGCCCTGGAAAGGTTATGTCCAACAATGCAACAAACCATACAAACATTAGCATACCATGCAAACATTTTTGAGTAGCCAAGCTAAACATCCACCAATGTGATCCCAATTTTCAGTGTCAATGTTGTCTTTGTCCTAACAACAAAATGAAATGTGTTTTGAGCAATGTCCTTTAGGAGTTGAGTAAATTCCTAAAGAACTGCATGCAAACCATTCAAGACTTATTATTTAAATGCAATTATTATAATACCAAGTAGCCAACACCAACTATGAACCTATCATATTTTCCAGCCTATGTTACGTAGCGTTTTGTGACCACATACCATCAAAGAGAGCTTACAAATTTCCAAAACAAGGCATTATCATGTTGCCAAAGTTGTGCAATATTGGTGTTTACCAAACACCAGAAAGGTAGTCTCACAGTTTTGGTATCATCATTGCATATTTTATTATATTTGAAAGATCATGACACAACTAGGATTGTCTTTTAACCAAGAGAGAAAAAGTATTTATAAGCTATTTTCTAACTTGTAATGACTATTTTAATTGGAAAACTTGATAGAACTTTTTATTATTGATAAAAGCATCAATCTATGGTTTATTATAGAAAAGTGACCTTTCATCTTATTGAAATTCACTACTATAGATAAGATAACAATATATTTTCCTAAGTTAAAAGATGAGTGGAATTGGAAGGATACTCAATGCATTATAATATTTAGTATTATGCATTGAATAATAGTTAGTTTAATAAAGTTTTAAGGATAAAACTAATAATGATATTTGAAATACACTTGAGGTCACATATAAGGGAACAAACCAAATTAGGGAGACTAGAATAAGCATGATAGTTAATTAATAGGAATTGTTCTAAATAAAGCATGATGAAAGCATTTTTATGTTTATGAATAATTTGTTGATTTTGTAATTGCATTGAAAAGACTTAGTAAGACTTTGTTGAGACAAAGGAGAGACCTTAATGAAAACCAAAGGTGACAACAATTGATAAGGAAAAGGATCTATGTAATTAACCACTCCAAGAGTTTGTTGGATATATTCTCATGTATGAGATGAGAGTAAAAGAGAATGCACCAAAGAAAAGAATTGAACTTATGTAGTCTCAACACATGAAAATGGAGAACAGGAGGAGACTATATCTATTAAAAGTGATGTTGATGATATTGCCAAAATCGTGAGGGAGTTTAAAAACCACTTAAAGAACAAACACTACATTAGAAGGGAGAAATCACTATAGGACCCACTTAAAGAACAACCATTTGTAAGATACAACTGCGAGAGTTCAAATTAGACCGTCAAACAGAAGATTTGGGAAGTCAAGTAGATATTGAAGAATCACATAACATGGTTGTGTAGGAAAATCCCGGTGTGTGCATCACATGCACACGGTGCGGAAAACAAAATTTTTTTATTCCGGGACCTTCCCGAAAGCCAGGATCCATGTGTCTATATAACAAACTCAAACCATAACGACCAAAGGAGA
>JANIJH010000001.1:33882877-33893301 GCA_024520975.1 Erythroxylum areolatum | reverse complement strand
ATAATAATAATAATAATAATAATAATAATAATAATAATAATAATAATAATAATAATAATAATAATAATAATAATTAAGAATAAAAAATTAATAAATTTAATAATAAGTAAAAATTTTATAACAATATTTAATAATAATAAGAGTAACAAGATTTTGTTAAGGGAGGGGTATTTCTGAAAGTTACTTATTTGTTTTGTTTCTGTCACAGGGACAAGAAATCTTATCTTCCAGTTTTGGAAGGAATAAAAAATTTATGTTTCTGTCACTTGGAATCAGAACAAAAATAAGTTGAGCCAGCAACTAAACATTGCGAGGCACATGATTTTTAGGTTTTGTTATCTGTCGCCACCAACAGAGACAGTAACCATACACAGGGTTATAGTGCACTAGGATTCTAGGTTTATGTCTAGGATTTCCCAATTTGTTCAGTTCCAAAATAGCCTTGAACCCTCAAAACACAAAAAAATAACAGTTGGAAAACGTCATGCACGATTGTGCCTTATGTTGTTTATTCCTCTTTGTCACAATTGTGACATGATCGCATAAGGTGCATGATCGTGCCTTCGTTAATGCATCCAACATCTTTTTCATTCTTCATTTTCTTGTTTTTCAACACTCACAAATACATCAAGCACTTCTTGAAATATAAAATTAAGATTAAATTCATGCTCTAAACCAAATAAACACTTAGAATATAAACAAACACTAACAATAACACAATTCTAGGCCTACACACAAGATAATCACCTAAGAAACACTTAAAAACAAACTTAAACACATAGAAAAACACACTAAAATCTACACATATCAACATCCCCACACTTAAACTTTTGCTTGTCCTAAAAAAACTAAAAATGCAACACAAACGAAACATTAAAAAAAAATATAAACACACAATCATGCAATATGCACTAATGATACAATGACATCAAATCTTATGAAATTAACTTAACCTCATATACCATTCAATCAAAATGTGCCAACGTACTAACTTATTACTTTCATGTTTAAGTACATTAATTTGAATATACATATCAACCAAAATATTAACAGCATATTGATACACCTATGTCACTTGTAAGCATGCATTTATTATTATTAATCAATTAAAAAGACAAACTATCTCTAAGTATCCCTTTATGAAAATTCTTTCTATTTTTAAAAGATCAATAGGTTTATTTATTATAACACCATTTTTTAGATTTTCTTGAACGATAACCTAGTCTTTTGACATGAAGGCAAAAACTTTGTCATAAATGTTCCCCGTTTACTTAACTAACATGCATTTTTAATTAGCTTAGTTGGAGTGTCATTTTAGCTTTTTTGTCGTGAAGAAAAATATTTTATCATGAATGCCCACGGTTACTTAGTTATATCACAACTCTCAACCGGCTACCTATTTTTAACCCATTTTTTCAAAAAGGGCCAACAAAATGGGACTTTTATTTTTATCACATTCTTAGTCTACCTAATTTCTTCTTAGTCAATCATTTTTATAAAGCGGTACTGATAATGCTAGCCAATTCAATTGACTTATAATTGTAAATTTATACAAACAAATTTCCTAAAGTGAAAGAGTAGGGGTCATATCCTAATTAACATGCATATTCATTCCAAAGAGGCTTAAAACACAAAATTCATAAGTTACTATGCCTTCATAATATAAATGGCCATGCTTAAAGCTAAACTAATTCCATTCAATTCTTGCCATCACATTCACACAATTCAAACATATGTAACAAAATGTTCATAAAATGCCAACCGAATAAAAAATAACAAAATGCAAATGCAAAATTCATACACAAAGGAAATACCAATGCATAAATGCCCCCACACTTAGACAACGCATTGTCCTCAATGAGAGAAATCAAAAAATAAAAATAAATAACAATAATGAAAATTTTAGCTTAAGAAACACATATGGAGTTTGAGGTGATGATGGTGTGTGTGAAGGAATCTGAACATCTTAAACAATGAAATACTTCAATATCTTCTTTATGCTGTATCGTTGTTGACGTTGGTGGCACGAAAGCTCCTTCATTTATGCCTCCATGGTGTTCAGACGCTCTGCCATGCTCTTGCTATTTTTTGACACTAAATTGAACACTTTCTCCTAGCCTTTCTCTTCTTCTTCCTCAATTTCTCCACTTGATAAGGCTTTAGTTTGGTGTTGTAATGTTGCAGAACTAGAGTTGGCCTATCCAGTCCTGTATTTCATTTGAGATTTTTAACTAATATCTCAGAGTGCCATATTATGGACCTTTAAGATCTCATCTCGCTTTAAATATGTATGGTTAATAAATTCAAGAAAAAAAACAATTAGTCCTTCAATAGATACACCATAATATTAATCAAGTGTGGTAACAAGAAAACCCATGCCAAGATAGTTACTTTTCCTATTAAGAGAAGTAACTATTGTACAAAAACTGTGGGTTGAAGTACAAACTTTAACCTTATGATCCATGCACCAAGATATGAATAATTCTTTATGAGAAAACTTGTCACTTTAAGATATGTCAAACACAGTATGACATATAAATTTATGAAATAAAAAATGCTTAAGACTAGGAATAACATTATCATTTGCTTTTCTCATAACAAAGTCATCCAACCCCATTAATTTTTTCCAATATTGCTTAGCATGAAAGTTATCATGTTTTTCAATAATATTTGATATAAGAAATCCACTAATTTCTTCCATAGTATAATAATCCAAATTATACGGGTGGCCCTATAATCAAAACCAAAAATTATCTAATTTTTGTGACTTAAATTGTAAAGTAGTGTAAAATTCGAGGGTTAAATCCTTACACACAATATAATCAAATTGAATAAAAATTTCCCATCGAATTTTCTTACTTAATGTCTTGATCTTTTCTTTCAAACCTAGATTTTCTAAGATATCAAAATCAAAATATCTTGATGCTGTAACAATTTTAGAATGAAGAGTTTGGAATTATATTCCTTCTTCTTCTTAATAGATCAGAAAGGTGGTCCAAAATTGTATCCCTATCTCGTGCACCATTCCCCAACACTGTAGTTTTCCCCTTCGGTGTTGAGTGTTTGGAAACTTGCTTGGTTTTTTGTACCATGAGTGAATATATAACCTGCAAAATTAACCAACAAATAAAATAAAAACACAATAGAGCACTTAAAAATATGAGGGAGAAAAGGTAGAGAAATCTAGTAAAAACTACTTAAAAGATGTGATTTTTGTGTGGAAATCACTACATTTGTGTAAAAGGAATGTTTATCAAGGTGAAAGATGAAGAAAGTAATGAAAACCCTAAGTAAGAATGAAGAGAGATTTGAGAGAGTTTGAGAGCTTGGAAGATGACTGCTAGGTTTAGAGAGAGAAGTAAGTTGTAGAAGAAGAGAAAAGATGTATTTAAATGGTTAAGGTTGAAAAAGAAGGGTAAAATATGGTTTAAAATGTGTGGGGATGAGTTGGTGCCTTCATCGCTAGGCATAATCGTGCCCCTTGTTTGCCACGATCATGAAAAAATGTGGCCAATTTGTTCCCTAACTTGCAGTTACTTTAAAATAATGAAATTAACATCCAAACCACTCCAAACAAATGAAAATAAGAACCTACATACAAGAATTTAAGGAAAAAAACTAACTACATAAAATGCTAAGTTATGGTCATTAACTTGACCTTTCATCATTCCAATCTTTTTTAATGAATTGAAAGGAAAGAAATAACTTCCCTTTCTTATGAAAAGACTCCTCTGAGATACAATTTACACCTTTTCCCATTCACCTTGAAAGTTTCCTTATTTTGATATTCCAATTTTAAAGTTCTATTTACAAATACGTGGGTCACTTTAAAAGGCCCATTCCATTGTGGCTTGAGCTTTCCAGGAAATAACTCCAATCTTGAATTATATAGTAACACCATATCTCCCACTTTGAATTCTTTCTTCTTGATATGAGAGTCATGCCATTTCTTAACCTTTTCCTTATACAACTTAGCATTCTGTCTAAGCTCACTGAGTTTGTTCAATTGTAAAGGCTTTTTCTCACCTGTTTGTTTGTAATCAAAATTTAAGGCTTTTATCACCCAATATGCTCTATGCTCTAACTCCATGGGCTGGTAAGAAGCCTTACGATACATAAGCGAAAATTGGGTCTTACCTTTTTGAAGGCCGTTTGATAAGCCTATAAGGCATCATCTAGCTTCAATGCCCAATCCTTTCTTGAACTACTTACTATCTTCTCCAATATTCTTTTAAGCTTGCGGTTCACAATCTCCACTTACACTTATTTATGGGTGGTACGGAGTGACAACAAGATGGTAAATTCCATATCTTTTCAGAAGAGCATCGAAAGATTTATTGCAAAAACATACTCCTCCTTCTCTTATTATGGCTCATAACACTCTAAATATATTGAATAATCATTTGATAAATTATTGCACTAGTTTTCCATCATTCGTTGTGGTTTCCATTGCTTCAGTCCATGATCATGACATGTAGTCTACTTCGACTAAGATATAAGTGTTCTCGATGGAGGATGAGAATGGTCCTATGAAGTTTAGTTCCCACATATTGAACACTTCTACTTCCAAAATGTTAGACAATGGAATCTCACGTCACTTCGAGACGTTGCTCACTCTTTGGCATTTATCGTATTTTGCCACAAACTCTCGATCATCCGTGAAAAATTCAGCCAATAGAAACAACATTCTAAGATTCATGACACCTTCTTCTGCACTCTGTAATGGATATAGATAGATTGATGGCACAGTGTAACTTGTTAGTATGTCTAACATTTATTCCTCTAGAATACACTTCCTATTGAATCCATTAGCACATGTCCTATAGAGGATTGGGTTATTCCATAAATAATAGGTACACTCATATAAGAATCACTTCCTTTATTAATAAGAGAAATCTAATAAGAGGATATTACCTGTAAAGTATTTTACTACATCAGCATACTATGGTACCACAAGGTGGTTTAGCAACATCAAGGTCTCATTAGGGAATCCTTTATTTATTATTCAACCTGTTACAATTCCCTCCTTCAAGACGTGATAAGTAGTTAGCTAACATATTTTTTGCTCCCTTCTTGTCCCTAATATCAATGTCAAATTCTTATAAGAGCAACAACAATAAGAAAAGCCTTGAATTTTCATTTTTCTTGATGAAAAGATATCTAAACGAAACATGATTAGTAAAAACGATCACTTTAGATCCCAAAAGATAAGATCAAAACTTGTCACATACAAATACTATTGTTAACAACTCCTTTTCAGTAGTGTTATAGTTTAGTTGGGGCCCTGTTAATATCTTGCTTGCATAATATACTACATGTAGCCTTTTGTCCTTTCATTGGCCCAACACACAACCTATAACTTGGTTGCTAGCATTGCACATGACTCAAATGGTAATGATCAATTTAGTGTAGTTAAGATCGGTGTTGAAATTAGTGTCTCCTTTAATCAATTAAAAGCAAATAAACAATTATATAAAAAATGAAAGGCATATCCTTGACTAACATATTTGTAAAAGCTCTAGCAATTAATGAGAAGTCCTTAATGAAATGGCAGTAGCATGTCCTAAAAATACTAGCACGCCCTTGAAATTAACTAGTGGTTGATGCTTCTTGATGGCCTTCATCTTAGCTCTATCCACTTCAATACCTTGGATTAATATCTTGTGTCCCAATACTACTCCTTTGTGCACTATAAAATGACATTTTTCTCAATTTAGAACCAAGTGTAATTCTTCACATCTTTGAAGTACTATGTCTAAATTTGTCAAGCATTACTCAAAAAAAATATCAAAAGACTGAAAATTGTCCATTATGTCCTCAATCATATATGCAAAGATAGACATCATACACCTTTGAAATGTTGTTAGAGTGTTGCATAACCCAAAAGGCATTCGTCTATAGGTAAATGTTC
The DNA here is from genome assembly GCA_024520975.1 of Erythroxylum areolatum. Taxonomy (NCBI): domain Eukaryota; kingdom Viridiplantae; phylum Streptophyta; class Magnoliopsida; order Malpighiales; family Erythroxylaceae; genus Erythroxylum; species Erythroxylum areolatum. Next base: position 33,887,390 of record JANIJH010000001.1, on the reverse strand, counting down.
CAAAAACATATAAAAGTGGTCTTTTCCTAATCCTCTGGGTAGATAAAAATATGATTGTAGCTTGAATATCCATCCAGGAAGCAGTAGAATGTATGACTAGCCACCTTTTCTATCATTTGATCCACAAATGGAATAAAAAAGTGATCCTTTTTAGTCACTTTGTTAAGCTTGCAATAGTTGATACACACTTTCCAACCTACGACTAGTCACGCAAAAATCATCTCCCCGCTTTCACTCTCCATTATTGTCATTCCTCTTTTTCTAGGTAAGTATTGTACCAGGCTAACCCATTCACTATCTGAATTTGGGTCCACATCTAACAACTTAACTACTTCTTTCTTGGCCAACTCTTTCTTTACCACTTCTTTCATTTCAAGGTTTAATCTTTGTTGATGTTCCCTTACTACTCCACTTCTTTCTTTGAGGTTAATCCTATGCATAACTACATTAGGACTCATACCTATTATGTTAGATATCTGCCATCCCTTGGCCTTAATCCTCTTCCTAATGATCTTCACCACCTTAGTCTCTTATTCCCTATCCAGTTGGTTAGAAATGATGACGGGAAAGTTTTGCCCTTCACCTAGAAAGTTATACTTGAGGTATGTAGGTAAAGGATTTAATTCTAAAGTTGACGGCCTTTCAATGAAGGGTTGTAATATCCCATTACCCATGTTAAGGCTAAAATTGTAAATGTGAGAGATTACGGAGAAATTTAGAAACACATTTCATGCTCATGCATTTCATGATATGTACATATATGTGAATAGTAAATTTTGCATACATCAAAATGACTGTACATGTATTCATTGACATTTCTAGGTATAATTGTTAGTAAATATGGTTTTTATTGGAAATTGTGGTTTGATTGTATTGAAAATTTGATTTGGAGATTAGAATTCTTGATTTAGAATTTTTGGAGTTTAGGGAAAATTTTCTAAAAAGAATTGAAATAATTCTTGGACTAGGAAAAATGCCAATTGGCCAAATAATTCATAAATGGTAGTAGAAATTACTATCCTACGACAATGGAAATATTGGTAAGTGATTTTGGGATTTATTGATAAGTGTCAATGAAAATTGGGAGACAATTAGAATAGAAATTAGATTAAAGTTATAAGTATTGGACATATGGCAAGTGACATGTGTCACTTGCCAAACAATGCCTTAAGTCCACTAATCCTTAAATTTTAAAGACCCCCCCTTTGGTTTTGTCTCCCACGATGCTTTAAGTTAAAAGAAGCTTCAGGTTTTGTTTTTGGCTCTCTCCATCTTCCTCTTCGTGGCTTCTCTTCTCCTCTTCTTCTTGATTTTTATTCTCTAAATCACCACCCACGTTGAACCTCTCATCCTTCAATTTCTACTTCCTTCATGTTGTCTTCTCCATTGCCTTAAGAAAACCTAAACTTTCCAACCTCCATGTTGATTTACATGGGATGCATGGAAATTAGGGATTTTTGGTGATCTTGAGAAGTTGGAAGAATTTGAAGCTACAATAAGTAAGTTATGCTTTAAATGTCATGGGTATGGTTAAATGAAGCTAGATTGATGAGTAAATGAAGATTGATTACTTGATTATGTAATTTTCATGTATGTGTCGTGGGTGATGTAAATGTCTTGTTTTTGTAATTGTGAATGATCATTAATGACCCATAAATTGTTATAGAGATGTTTTGGAAGTTGGATGATCCATATAATGTGTTTGGATGAGTGAATTAAATTGATGAATGAATGAACATATGGATGTTCTGTTTTTGGGTTAATGATCAAATATAGATCATGAATGGGTCTGTAAATGTTATTGAGTTGAAATGGAGTAGAGAATGGAGAGTAAATGAAGTAGCAAAGGGTGATTTTTGTACAAGTTATGTTAGGTGTAAAATTAGGAAAATTGGAAGATGATTGATTGGAAAATGTTTACTAAGAATGCTTTAGTATTGTAGCCATAACGTTCTATCTAGTTATCCAAATGAGATGATTCTTAATTTGGATTAAACTAGAGACATATGGATACATTTTCATGAAGAAATCAAATTTAAATTCGGTCTTGAGGAGTATCAAATTCTGAACTGAAGTTGTTGAAAAATTAGGTTTGTGTTTGGGTATTTTCGCCGCAGCAAACTTCAAACTTGAAGGCTTTAAGTAGGATTTATCTTGGGAAAAGTTAGCCGTGGCGAACTCTGGGTTTCGCCGTGGTGAACATGTGAAAATGTCGTGAGAAATCCTCTCTGGAGGAGTTCGCCGTGGCGAACTTTTCCTGCACTAAACATGGTCCAGTATTTTGAGCATATCTTTTTCTGTTGTTGTCCAATTGGACTGATTCTTGATTTGGAGTAAACTAGAGACACAAAGATACAAATTAGATGAAGAAGTAAAATTCTGAATCGGACTATAAGAGTTTCAAAGTTTGGGTGGAATTTGAGTAAAGGGTGCTATCTCGAAATAAAAGTAATCTGAAAATATTTCGAGTATAACTTTCACATTACTGAACCAAATTGAGTGATTTTGGTGTCGATGGAAAGATAAGACACAGGAGAACACATTTATAGAAGAGAGTATGACCAAATTTGATGAGCTTCACTTTCTAATTGAATGCAAATAGTAGACCGAAAGTGTGTCATAGAAAAATCTGAAGGGATTCAAAGAGAAATGAAATGCGATTTTAATGGTTTTAGTGAGGCATACACCTAAGTATAAGTATTACTTAGATGAGTTTTGATATAGGACTGATAATGTGATGAGAATAAGGGAAAGATATCTGGGATTGTCATGAGCATGCATGGTACATATTTTATATACACACTTGTGAATAAGGGAATGTTTATGATTGTGCAATTATTAATGTGTGAGCATCGTGTGTTTGACATATTGATGTGCAGGATGAATGTCTACATTTAAATGTTTCCAGATCTTGAAGCTAGTGCTAATCTGAAGCGTATTGTGAGTAGACCTAGATAGTCTCATTTTATTATTTGTTTTGTTTGAATTTGGTATAAATTGACTATTGGATGATGTTATTAATGTGAATGATTGTGTTGATTTTCGGACAGAAGGTCCAATGATTATGAATTGATTAGGATATTGAAGTGCTACTTGTATGCGAATGAGATTAAATAAATATGCATAATATGATTGTTAAATGTCAGACCACGGTCCGATGACAAGTGTATTTTTGAATGTGCATTTGCATATGAATGACAGTGTGATTCTCAATTTTAATGTTGAATGCCGGACTAAGGTCCGGTGATATGTGAATGTGAGTGAATGTTAATATGCAAATGTAATTGATGCATTCCATGTCATGAATGCATGAAACATAATGACTGTTGTGACCAAAGTAACCACCGATCAGAGCTTAAAGCTCAACGAATGAAAATGAGCCTCGAGCTCAAAAGTGATTCAGAGCCTCAGGCTCAACGTTTAATGAGCCCTATATCTCCCAAGCGGATAAAGGACAGTTATCAATGAGCATTATATGGGACAGTTTTGGCACTCGGTCACAACAAAATAACAAACGAAAAGTGGGTCTCATGTGCACTGTATATTCATAATATGAATGATTAAATTGCATTGAACGTGAAATGTGAAATGATGTGAATGTGAATGTGAATTATGTGTTATGTGACTGGGTGAGCCATCGATGATGGTCACTCATTGAGTTCGCAAAACTGACCCAAAATTTGCAAATATTTTTCAGGATCAGAAGAATACCCCGTTAGGCAAATGGGAGTTTACCTACTGCATTTAAGTGTGAGGTAGAGGTCAGGATCAGTACGCGTCAGCATAATTATTTTTGTTAATTTTTTTCTATGAAAGGATGTATTATCAGACTTTTGTATCATGTTTATTGATCAAATCTGTTTTTGTAATAACTTTCCAAAATGCAAAGGGTTATTGATTTTCTGCAATTATTATATATATGTGATTGAAAAAGTTTATGATTGAAACGGGCCCGAATTGATTATTGATTTTCTACAAAAGTGTGCATTGTTTTAAAAAGAAAAAAAGACTTTGTAATGAGATTTGACTAAATGAGTGTTCTAGTATGCCACCCCTACGGGGTATGGACTTAGATATCACCTATTAATGTCAGGTTCGGGTCTTGCGAGAATGGGGTGCTACAAGTGTAGCGCCCCCTTACCGCAGGGTACACACCGGGACGCCTGCAGGTCATTCCGGTACATATCCTACGATAAGGGCGAGCTACGAACGATCACTACAATCACTTCACATGGCATTATAATAAAACATCAATATAAAAATCACAATCTTTTTGAAACCAACTTTTCCCTAATTTCATTTCATCAAAATCAAATTGTTTACACGTTTATCATCATGTACTGTCTGTACATCAATCCAAAAACCTAGTACAAAGTGGTACATGAAAGAGGAAAACAACAAATTTATCTAGGTCATCCCAAAAATCCCAACTGACTAACCTGTGAGCCATGACTTCTCTCGCCAAAACAATCTACACGGCTGGAAAAGTCCCTCTGAAGCTAGGAGTCTACTC
>JANIJH010000001.1:33858575-33870368 GCA_024520975.1 Erythroxylum areolatum | reverse complement strand
AGGCTTGAGAAGGACATTTGGTTAGGTTAAAGCATGTAACGTGGCTAATACATAAAGAAGAAGCAAATAAAGCTCAAGGGGGCTTATCAAAAAGGAAAATCATATAATGGGTAGGCTATTTGGCTAATGTAGTTTGGAAAAGCAAAGAATCCCTAATCATATCCATGTTAATGCATGTGATAAAAATATGGTCTCAAATAGAAATTTAAGGCTAAATTAGGATGTACATGTCATAAAGATCACATATTATCAAAAGACAATGAGAATAATATAAATGTGTCAGTTTAATAAGGCTCAAAATCTCACCGACTTTGCCTACCACTAGTCACACGCCTCTAAAGATAATGCACATCAACCAATCACTAGAGTAAAAGTACATGTTGAAGTTGCTATGAAATTATCTAGTCAATTCACACTCTAATCATGACTATAAAGTCCTAGAATTAACAGAAAAGAGAAAATGTTTGTTTTGTTGTTTTATTCTTTCTATCATTTTGATTGAAAACTTAAAACAAGTAAAGTAAACAAATTCAAAAACACACATGCATAAAAAAATGTGGAAACGCAAAGAAAAGAAATTTACGTCCCTTGAGTTGCCTTCCAAGAAGCGCCTTTTTTTAGAGTCATTATCTCGACTTCTTTTTCTCCTCACGTGATAAAATTATGATCTTCTAGTGGCACATGCGGTTCCTCCACGTGAGGTTCTTCAGGATAAGACCTTGGATGATAATCCTTCACCTTCAGTGTCTTCCCTATCTTTAGATTGTTCATCTCTACTAAGTCCTCGCTCTCTTGAAATAATTCAAATGATTATTTGCCTTTCCTTCTTCGTTTAATTCTTCCAGCCTACTAGGTAAAGGTGAATGGTTAGTCTAAAAATAATTCCAAACTCAGTACTTACTTTCGAGCTAAATGATGTATCATATTCTACTTTGATCTCCTCCTCAACTTCTTTGACATAAGCAATTCCTTGACTATTGCTCTCAAAATTCTTAAGTTCTTTATCATTCCGTAAGGTTTCTGTACTAACATCCAATGGGTACACCTCAGGTTGATAGATTGCTCCTCTTCATTTTGCAATTCCAGATGATTGATCTCCCCATTAAGGCAATACACCTTGCTGGAACCATTTCACATCTTGTTAAAATTGCAAAGTGTTAGCAGTGACATTATCAACTAATTCTTCCAAGAATGTACCTAAGTTTTTTTAGCTCTCCCAATTTTGAAAACTAGGCCAAAATTGCCTTTCATCTTGTTAGAATTGTTGGATATCTTGTTGGGTCTGTTGTATACTCTCTTGAAGCTACTACATACCCTATTGAAATTGAGGATTGTTAGCGTTACAATTCTTGATATAGTAGTCCAGAGATGTACTAAAATCGTCATAAGAAACTTCTGGTCTGTACAAGAATTGTTGTGCATCCTGCAAACTATCTTGGAAGTAAATTATCCTATCCATAACTAAAGTTAGATTTATCAGTCTAACATTAGTTATAGGATTGAGAGTAAGAGTTAAAGAAAAAATTACTTCCATCTATGAATATTTTTTCACAAATACGAAACAAAAAAATGAAAGGATCACGAAATAACTGAAAAGAAAGCAATTACAAACAAACATATACAAAATACTAATTAAAATCACAAACAAAATCGAAAACATCGCACTCCTCGAAAACGACGCTAAGATTGACAGTGTGTGGTAATGCTAGTCAAAATAAAAACTAGATTACTACTATAGCAGTGGTGAGTCTAGGTAGATCCCATAGAGAGAGTATGTAAAGTTGTTGAAAAGAAATTAGTCGATATTTAGGTTTAAGGGGTTTTGGTTTTAGAAAGAAGAGAATAAAATGAAACTAGAATAATAAAAACAAATTAAAGAAAACATGCAAAAAATGATAAAAGTGTAGAATTCGGTAGGGACTCAGTTCTTTGGTTCAATCTCGGTCTATACCTTAATTAAACATATCTCATTGATTTGTTTCTCTCAAAACTCTCCTAGCAAATATTAATCATAGGTTAATAATTAACCCGAGTTTTCTCTTAGGTAGTGATTAATCAAGATACGATCGTTAATTAAACCTAACTACAAAATAACCTAGGATACAATCTCTAGATTCAATTGGGTAGTAGCATTACGAATTAGGATAATCGATTAATCAAGGTAATAACCACATACAATGCGTCATTTAACCTAGGTTATGTTATCCCTAATGATTACGAATCATTAATCACTACACATGAATTTCAACATAACAATTATGAATTATATAAAATTCTAGCAATGAGTTTGCAAATAAATGATTCAATGAATGCATTAAAATCATCTTTTCACAATATCCAACGAGTTCACACACAAATAACTGAACAATAATAAGAATACGATTATCCATACACAAAACCTAAATCAATTCACATAGGATAACACAATCAATTTCTAAAGAGAGAAAGAAACAACTAAAACTAAGAAAGAGTGCTTAACCAAGTCATTGGCATCAATGTTGCCTTTGAATCGACATCTGGAAGTTACCCCTCCATAGATCTCCTCATGGTGGAGAGCTTACCTCCATCTTCGTTCTCTGGAAGTTCCCCCTTAATTTAGCCCAAAACACCTAATTATTCTTTATTTTTCTTCAGCCTAAAGTCTCTTCTCTAAGAATGCCTCCTACGATAATTTTTTATTTATCTAATTAGTTTTTGGTCCTCCATCATTGTTTACTTCTTTAAGACCCTCATTCCTATTTTTTCATTTCACTCCTACCTCTGCTTCATTTTGTTCTTATTTTCTTTAACAGTGTTGTGCCACATTTTCTACTCCTTCCTTGGCTGTGCGTTGTCACTCCTTCATCCTAGCTACTAGCATGCTTTGCTCTTCTTCTCTTACTGCTGCGTTGTTGTTTTCTCTCTAGGCTTCCACTTGCTACATTACGTTTAGATCCTTTGTCACTATGAAGCCCCGCCATTTTTGTTAAACTATCCAGCCATTAAATTCATGTTGCATGGGCTGTCACATGAAATTTCCATGCCCAGTCATGAGTGATTGCTCACCGTTGTGCATTAAATTTCTTTTCTCGTCTTTAAATTTTATTCTTCCTGCTCTATAAAGACAAGTGAAAATTAATCTTTAAAAAACAGCCAAAATATAGAGCTTTCAACTCACTTTAACTTCTTTGCTCCCGAATTGTGCCTAAAATCAAATATGAGTCAAAGTGAGTATCTTAAGCAATTTCATGTCAGTAATTGCTAAGTGTTATGGAATAATTTCATAATCAATTAAGTACCTATCAATTTGCCAGCACTAGCTAAAGAAAAACCTTAAAGCTTTAAAGGCATCATGTAGAATGGATATTCATAACAAGCATGTTTACAGCATAAAGTGAAAGAAAAAAATAAAAAAATACTCACTACATCTTCCATTGTTGAACTCTACTTTACTAAAAATTCATTTGAGCTAAATGTATTCTTCACCAAAAGTTAAAATTTTGTAAATAAGAAAGTATTCAAATTTCCTTACTACTCGGGCACACTGCTTTGTTAGGATTGAAACAATTATGTTTTTAATTGATTCTTTCTTAATAGTTCTCTGATATATTTGTTAAGAACGATGATATCAATACTTTAATTACAAATGTAGTCAAATAGGAGGTGTTGAAGCTCATAACAGCAATAGCACACTTCGAATAAAATCTTACAATTTTTTTGCTTCAAAATTTAGAGGTATGTTTAAAACTCACTACTTGTACATGTGGCTTTTGAGACGGGTTCATGCTTCCTATTCTTAGCAAGATTAATTGCATTATTTAGTAAAATTTAAAGTTGGTATGTCAACTTAAATTGATTTATCATTCTTTACAAATTAAATGTATTTAGTAATTTAGTAATTTAATTTTAATTGTATAGCTATATAGAAAAAAGTGAGATGTCTCATCGAAAATGGTTCATTTAATACTTAAAAGGAGTGAAGAGTTTCACAAAATTAGTAAAAGATCAAATGGGTTTAGAAAGTGAAATTCGTTGTCCATGCATAGATTGCTTAAGTTTCAACATTTAAAGTCAAGATATAGTTTATAATCACTTGCTAATCCACGGAATAGATAAATTTTATACTCTATGGATTTATCATGGTGACTGTTCTGAAGCAAGTAATGCTAGAAATGTTGTTATAGGTGATGATGGTGGTAATAATAATGATGTAGATAATAGTAATATTAATGATGAAGTAAATGGTGGGATAGTAGAGATGTAAGAAGATTTGGGGAATTATATAGAGACTATGAATGATACTAGTTTGCCTAATACATTTAGTAGAATTATTGAAGATAATTTTAAGAAGTTATTAAAAGTTATGTGCATTTGAAAATTCACTTACCACATGAGGCAAAACTTTGCGGATCAGTTCAATTTCAATGGATGTTCGCGATTGAAAGGTAATTTATATTAACTTCATGAAATTTCTTCAGTTGCTAATGTTTATATTTTATATAGGTTTTTAGGCTCTCTTAAGTGCTATATGCGTAATAGAGCCTAAACTAAAGGCTCTATTATAGAGGTTTATATATAGAATAAATGCTTAACATTTTGTTCTATGTACTTAAATGATATGGATATAAGATTTAGTAGAGAAAAACATAACTTGGATTTTGATCAAGATGGTGGCTTGTCAATTTTCTCCCAAAAAGTAAGGCCGCTTAGAAAAGGAAACTATGGAGTTAACTAAAGGCGAACTTGAAATTAGCCATTGGTATATTTTAAACAATTGTGAGGAAGTCGAGATTATATATATTACTTCTAATTAATTATTTTATATTTAAATTTTGCATTCAACCTATATTTTCTAACATTAATTTACTTTTCCAAATAGAGATCACAAAGTTGAGTTTAGAAGCAAATGTTGAAGGAAGACATAAGATAAGCTTTCCATCATGGTTTAGGACTCGAGTAAGTTATTTATGGAATAGTATGAATAAATGAAAATTGTTAGTGAGATTAACTTTTAATTATATTTTTTCCATAGAAGATATAGTTACACAACTATAAATTGCCAGAGGCAATTACAACATTATATGCTTTGTCATATAGGCCTCATATTTTTGGCAAGAAAATATACAAGTTGCATTGTTGATGGAGTTAGGTTTCATATAAAAGGTCATGACGGTCGATTTAGAAGCCAAAATTGTGGGGTTGTTGTTGAGGAACAATATAATGGTGATTTTATGGACTTCTGTGGTGTCATCTAAGAAATAATAGAGTTGCATTACGTCAAGGATAAATAGGTTATTCTATTTAAATGAAAATGGTTTAATTTTAGTGACAAAAGGATTAACATAAAAGTGAATGACAATATTACTAGCATCAATGCTAGTAACACATGGTATGATAATGAACCATTTGTGCTTACAAGTCAAGTGAAGCAAGTATTCTACCTCAATGACACTGCATTGTTCAAAATTTTCAACACCGAAATCTTTTTGATTTTTGTGAAAAGGAAAAATGGTCCAGTGGGTGAAGATGGTGATGATATGTATCAAGAGGTTGAATCAGAGCTGAATAATCTATCCCTTGAAATAAAAGATGCAGATATCATCATTCCATAGGAGAGATGTTAATCCTAATAGACTAAAAGCAAATGAAGTAGAAGCCAATTTTGTCATAGAATGAGATGAAGAATGTATTAAGGATGAATTATATGGTTATGATTATACTTTGGTCAAATATAATTGATTGGCTTATTTTTTGAGTTAGTCAATATTGTAATAACCGCAAGTGCATAACATAGTTATAGCTAGTATCGACAAGTATGGGTCAATCCCATGAAGAGGGTGAATACTAGTAATTACCCTTTTCGCTATTATCTAGCCTAAAGATTGATTTTAGTTTTTAATAAAGAAAATAAAAATAAGCATATAAAATAAAACAAGTAATGAAATTGAACATAGAATCTAAGAAGCATTAGGAAATTATCGATATCGAGTAATTAGTATCTAGGTTTCAAATCCCCCTAAACCTTAACAGATTGACCTTTTATTATGTAATTATTTGATGATTTATTAGACTGTGGAGACTTCTATGGTATGCTAATAGCTGACCTTGAGTGTACTAACAACTAATCCTAAGGTATCTAACTGAATTACTCAAGTTAAATCTTATAGGATTTCGTTCTTGATTTATGAGTCCCTCTAATAGGTTCGACCCTAATTTGGAAAATTTATATCATCTTATCTCTAGGGTTGCAATCAACTCCTTCTAATTATGGTAGATATATTCACACTAGGATTTCTCAATCTCTACGAATGAAATCAAATTATGATATGATATTCTTGAGTTATTATATTATAAATAAAATGCCTAATTAGATCACAATATATCAAACAACCAATTTTTCACTTCTTTGGACCAAAATCACACCTAGAGAATGAGTTCCATGTCTAGAATTGCCTCCCACATCTGTACTAAAACTGCTACCGACTACATTCTTTTTCATCTCCCAAAATGTCTCTTTATAATGAAATTTAGGGTTCTAGGGAGATGCACAATCTGATGAATGATTGTGCATCAAATTGTGCATAACCAGAATTCTCTAGATATTGCAAAAGTGCACGTCCACAAGAAAGTGCACGACCTCAGATTTGTCGATTCTTCATTTTACACTATGTTTTTATCTGAATTCTTCTCCTTTAAGTTCATAAAGGCAATTATCAACTGTATACATACTTGGAGTGAATTAAGTATATTTTATACTATAAAAGTATAAAATATCAAGCAAAATAAATCAAATATGGGTCATAAAATACATCAAATATCCATTTATCAAACATACCCACACTTAAGTTTTTGTTTGTCCTCAAGCAAACCATAATCAAAATTATAAATTTACAAAATCAATCCTTAATCAATCTCAATCTATCCATTCATACTATACATCATCGTATCCTATTGAATCAAAGTAACATACAATCAGAATGAAGTTGTCCTAAAATTAATTTCCTAAGTAATATTAATAATAATCACATCAACAATCGCATTGAAATCAAAAGCATATCTCTTTACACCTTCACCAAGATTTCACTTAATGTACTCAAGTGTTTAGTGTGAAAAACATCAAAACCCTCAATCAATGCATAGTAGAACTCTTACAGTGGGCTCGTAACAAAATCACATCTCCACCACTTATGTACAAACTAGAAACAAAATTAAAAGGTCTTTGTAGGTTGTAATGGGGCTTAGGTATGATATAAATGCGACAATAAAAGGGTTAAATTAAAGGAAATTTACTATACCTTATAATTCAAAACTTGTTTACAAGTACACTTAAGTCCTTTCATTGTAAAACTAATAGTACTATATACTTATTATTTATTTATTTCTTTTATGATTTTTTTATATTAAACATTTAGTAACACACTTTAAGAAATATTGGACCTTTCATAAGTTTCAAGTCTCAACGAAGTAGATAATATAAATAACCTTCAGGGTTTAAAAAATAAAAAAAAGGTCTTCAAAGCAAAATTAGGATAAAGGTTAATATGTGAGTTTAATCAATGAAAAAGGTTAAGGCTCAACTTGGTTATTCCTAAAGGTAAATTTTTAGGTATGGTAATTTTCAAAGAAATAGGATGAACTTGATTCTATGTGCCTTTATCATATCAATGCTTCTAATTTAACAAATATGGTCTCAACATACATAATAAAAGTAAGTTCTAGAATTAACCTATTATGCAATAATAACACATGCATGTAAGAATAACAAGAGCTTTCAAAATTTTGAAAATTTTCTCTTTAGGCTCAAAAGCTCATGGAAAAAATATTGGGTATATATATGTGTCTCAATTTTCATTCAACTTGAATAGTTCAATGATTACAAAAAACATGACTTAGAAAACTAATTTTATTATAACCATCATCCTTTTCCATACCAATTCAAGTCAATATTCACAAGGAAATATAACATTCATGGACAAATTCAACCAATTCAAGATATTAGTTAATAAAATTTACAATTAGGAGTATAATAAGCTTAAAGAAGTCATTATAATTGATTAAACCCATCTCCACACTTAAAGTTGTACATTATCCCTAATGTACACAATATAAGCATTTATGAATAAGTGAGAGGATTAAGTTGGAACTTTCCTAAATATGACAATTTTGTTCTAATTTTGATCCATCTAATATGAAACTAACATCCTTGTAAAATATAAATGAAAAGGATAAACAAAAACAAAAGAAATAATATAACAGAAAATAAAGTCATATACTAAGATGAAAGCAAATAAAAGATAATATCAAAAATGAAATAAAATTAAAACTCATGGATTACCTCTTATGCAATGCTTCTTTAACGTTAGTGGCTTGACGGAACCTGCATGTTTAATATCATCCTAGATCAATAATCAACGGGTTGCTTCCATTTGTAAGATAATATTAAGGACATAATTTATCAAATTAATAAATCCAATTACGAACAATAATTCTCTTTTTTAATGAAAAATTATTAATGAAAGAGGGAATAACAAAACTCCTTGAATCGTTGATTCTCTCAAACAACTTGTCTTGGATGAAGTGGGAAGCCTCCGTATTTAAGGACACTATCAACACCTCATTAGTAGTTTCCTTACTTAGTTACACGACCAGTTCTTCTTTAACTTCCTCTATCCACTCTTCTTCTTCTTCTTGGATAGAGGTTTCTGACTCATCTTCTTCATTTACCTTCTGTTTCACCTCTACTTTTCCTTCATAGATAGAGACTTCTTCTTCTTCTGGAAGCTCTTATTGAAATGTCATTCCATTTATAAGGCCAACCGTTACCTTTTCTTCACTCTTGAATTCACATTGCTTTGCTTTCATGTCAACAAGGAGTTCTATTAATTTATTTGTAATACTTGATTCCTCTTCCTCTTCTTCTTTTGAGAGCTCATTTTCACTACTAAGGGTTATTTCTATTCCAAAAGCATTAAGGTATGTTTCATTAGGACTAGGCAAACTCCCTATTAGTTTCTAGTTGATCGATTTGATTCAATATATTATGTATGAGCCTTTATTTCCTGATCTCTTATATTGGATTCTTAAATAGAATTAATCATCATATCTTTCAGAGTTTTAGTTACCTCCTTACCTTCTTGAAATGTATTTTTATTCATGAAATCAAATGTTGTCCCTTCTTCGCTCTAAAATGGTTGGAAGCTCAGATTATACTCATCATATGCAACTGAAGGAAGTCTCTTATTGAATTCACATTGACTAGGTACTCTTTTAGTAAGGCATTCTATTAGTTGATCTGTAATACTTTCTTTTTCATTCAGAAGTTTTTTTTTGAAATATCCCTTCATTTATGAAACCCAACTTTGTCTTTCTTTACTCTCAAATGCGCATCGGTTAGCTTTCATTTTAGCAAGGGTTTTTATTAATTTGTCTTTCCAAGTTCGCTTATTGACTGGATGTGCTTGGTGCTGTAAATATTTAGTTGGAGTGTAATTGTTCCATCCATAAGTATAAGAATTGCTCCACTCTGAATTATACTCATTCTCGTATAGCACACCTTGAGGTCGATTGTATATACTTGGTTGCTACAATGTATTAGTAGGTGCTTGGCATTCATAATTATATTGATAACTCCCACCAATGTCGTTACATGGCTTAAATATTGGTTAAGCTTCCAAAACCATGTGAGAACACCTCACTTTCCCATATGGTGATGTCTTAGTTCGCCAAGGCATATTCTCGCTCCCTAAAGGTCTCGTCTTCTCCATCCTTCCATTGTGAGCTATGGCTATGACAATCAATCGTAATTCCTACAGTAAACCATAACTCAAGATTAAACAGAGAAATTGAAAAGATAATTAAATTAATAAGCCACAAATACAACAAGATACAATAAAATTAAATAAATGAAAAATCAAAATCAAAATCAAAATTAAAATCAAAAGAAAAATTAAAATAAAAGAAAATAAAATAAAAATAACTAGAGTAATATCATTCAGGCTTTCCTAATGTCAAAGTCCCTAGCAACGATGCCAAAAATTTGATTGACTTATTTTGTGAGTTAGTCAATACTATAATAACTACAAATGCACGATGTGCTGTAGCTAGTATCGTTAAGTACGAGTCGATCTCACGAACATTATGAATACTAGTAATTACCCTTCCCCTATTATCTAGCCTAAAGATTGATTTTAGTTTTTAATAAGGAAAATAAAACAAAGCAAATAAAATAAAATAATTAACAAAATTGAACAGAGAATTCAAGAAGACTAGGAAATTATCAATATCGAGTAACTAGTATATAGGTTTCAAATCCCACTAAACCCTAAACAGATCTATCTTTATCATGCAATTTTTTGATGATTTATTAGACCATGGAAACTCTTATATGGCATGATAATAATTGACCTTGAGTCTACTAACAACTAATCCTTAGGTCTTTAACCAAATTATTTAGGTTAAATCTTATAGGATTTCATTATCGATTTATGAGTTCCTCTATTAGGTTTGACCCTAATCTAGAAGATTTTTTGTCATCCTATCCCTAGGGTCACAATCAACTCCTTCTAATTATAGTAGATCTATTAATATGAAATCAAATTATGGTCGAATATTCTCAGGTTATTAGAACATAAATAAAATGCATAATCAGATCACAATACATCAAACAACCAATTGCATTAATAAAAGAATCAAATCATATCAAAGTATTAACATAAGGTTCATCTAACCTAAATACTAACTAGATGTTTATTTACACACGATTGAATATAAAATCAAACATACATAAACAGAAGCACGAATCGAAAACAATGGGTTCATAATTCTAAATCCACCTAAGTGTCTTATATCAAATGGTTTTGTGATGTAGAGGCTTGATCTTGTATTTCGATAGATCTTTTGATGATTTCTTCATATGATCCACTTCTTTAGACCAAAATCGCACCTACAAAATGAGTTCTATGTTTGCAATTGCCTCCCCACGTTTGCTTTACGACTGCTACTGATTGCCTACTCTTTTACCTCTCAAAACATCTCTTTATAAAAGAAATTAGGGTTTTGGGGAGATGCATGGTCTAATTCACAACCGTGCATCAAATTGTGTATAACTAGAATTGCACGGGCATATGCATTGCCATGCATTCCTTCAAAATTTCCAGTTCTTCATTTATGCCATGTTTTTGTTTGATTTTTTCTCCTTTAAATCCATTAGGGAAATATCATCTTTATACACACTTGCGCCGAATTATGTACAAAATATAAGATAAAAGTATAAAATATCAGGCAAAATATATTAAACATGGATAGTAAAATATAGTCAAATATCCATCTATCAATATTAACAATGAAGAGTCGAATCATAACGCAATTAATGATGATGATTTTCAAGATCTTGATCATAAAGATTAAAGGTATCATGAAATGTATCATAAATGATAGGCACTAGTTCCGGAACCCATCTCTTGCTCTGATACCACAACTGTTGGGCATCGGTTCCAGAGCCTAACATTTGGAGTCATAAAATGTGTGCTTGTGCTTGTTACCATGTATGGTTATTCCAATTAACCCTCATTAGTCATCCTCAGTTCATCTTCATTCTTTGATACCGTAAGTGTCGGGCCCTATTTTTTGAATCATTCTTATATTGAAGCAAATATTTTATGCTCAACTTCCATCTAAATATTGAAAGTCTTAGAGGCTGAATCAGAATTTGAACTCTTCATACAATTTGTAAACCTACGTCTCTAGTTTACTCCACATTGAAAATCATCTCAGTTGGAACCCTACAGATCCAGATATATTCAAAATGTCAAAGCA
>JANIJH010000001.1:33827373-33837888 GCA_024520975.1 Erythroxylum areolatum | reverse complement strand
GCACCGATCTCAATTCCGCCTTACCGAATGACTCCGGTGGAATTGAAGGAGCTTAAGGAGCAATTGGAAGAGTTGTTGGAGAAAGGTTATATTAGACTGAGCTCTTCGCCTTGGGGAGCTCTGATCCCTTTTGTAAAGAAGAAAGATAGATCGTTGAGAATATATATAAATTACCGGAAGCTCAATCATGTCACTATCAAGAATAGATATCCACTCCCATGTATAGATGATTTGTTTGACCAATTTCAAGTGGAAAAAGTCTTCTCCAAGATAGAATTGAGATTGGGTTATCACCAATTGAGGATAAAGGAGTCTGATGTATCAAAGACTGCTTTTAGAACACAATATGGGCATTTTAAGTTTTTAGTTATGCCTTTCGGATTAGCTAATGCCCCTGCAACTTTCATGGACTTGATGAATGGAGTCTTTAAGTCTTTCTTAGACCAATTTATCATTGTCTTTATTGATGATATATTGGTTTATTCCAAGAGAGATAAGAAGCATGAAGAACATTTAAGAATTGCTTTTGAGACAATGAGGAAGAACAAGTTGTATGCCAAATTCGATAAATGTGAATTCTGGCTTAGGGAAGTCGTGTTTCTTGGATAAGTGATTTCAGAGCACGGAGTACATGTGGATCCAAGAAAAATTGAAGCTATGGTGAAATGGGAAGCACCTAAGAACGTAGCTGAAGTAAGAAATTTCTTGGGTTTAGCTGGGTATTACAGGAGGTTTGTAGAGGGCTTTTCCATAATACCAGCTCCTCTTACCAAATTGACAAGGAAGAATTAGAAGTTTGTGTAGATCGAGGAGTGTCAGAACAGTTTTGAGGAATTGAAGAATAAGCTTACAACGGCGCCGATTTTGACTTTACCTTCAGGTAATGATGGATATATAGTGTATAGTGATGCCTCAAGGAAGGGATTGGGATATGTGTTGATGTAAAGAGATAAAGTGATTGCTTATGCTTCTAAGAAATTGAAGCTTTATGAAATGAATTATCCTATGCATGATTTGGAGTTAACTGCCATAATTTTTTCATTGAAGATATAGAGACATTATTTATATGGAGTCACCACCAGGGTACACAAGAGTCTTAAGTATCTGATGAGCCAAAAAGAGTTGAATTTAAGGCAAAGAAGGTAGTTAGAACTATTGAAAGATTATGACTTGACGATAAACTACCATCCGGGAAAAGCTAATGTAGTAGCGGATACATTAAGTAGAAAATCTACTATGACACATGTGGAGACAGTGTATTTTCCTTTATTAAAGGAATTAGCCAAACTCAGGGTGACATTGAGGTAAGTTGAATCTGGTTGTGTATTGGCTAATTTTAGAGTAAGGTCGGTGTTGAATGAAAAGATTAAGGAATTGTAGGAGCAAGATGAGTATTTGAGCAGGCTTAGAGAAGAGATTAAGAATGGCAAACCCTCTAAAATAGAGCTAAGAGAGGATGGATTGATGTTGATGAGTAACAGATTGTATATTCCCGATATGCATGATTTGAAGGATAAAATTCTTGATGAGACACACAATGTGCCTTATACTATGCACTCAGGTAGCACAAGAATGTATAGAGATTTGAAAGAACACTTTTGGTAGAAAGGAATGAAGAAAGATATCGCAGAGTATGCTAAAAGATGCTTAGTGTGTCAGCAGGTCAAGGCTGAACACCAGGCACCTTCAGGTAAGCTTAAACCTTTGTCTATTCCAGAATGGAAGTAGGAAAAGATTACAATGGACTTCTTGATGGGATTGCCAAAAACCAACAGAAAGCATGATGCAATTTGGGTGATTATAGATAGGCTAACCAAGTAAGCACATTTCTTGCCAATTAAGTAGACAGATTCTTTGAAGCTTTGGCCAAGAAATATGTAGATGAAATAATCAAACTACATGGGATTCCAAGCTCTATAGATTCATATAGAGATCCCAGGTTCACCTCCAGGTTATGGGAAAGTTTACAAGAAGCTTTGGGAACTAAGTTGCACTTTAATACAACTTTCCACCTACAGACTGATGGATAATCAAAGAGGACAATACGAACATTGGAGGCAATATTGAGAGCTTGTGTTATGGATTTCAAAGGTTTATGGGATGATCATTTGCCTTTAATTGAGTTTGCTTACAATGATTCCTATCACTCGGGAATTCAAATGGTACCTTATGAAGTTTTGTATGGTAGGAGGTGTAGAACTCCTATTTGTTAGGATGAGAAAGGTGAAACAAGACTTGTAGGACCTAAGTTGGTACAAGTCACAATTGATAAGATTAAATTGGTGAAACAGAGACTTAAAGCAACTCAAGATAGAATGAAGAGCTATACGGATGCATATAGAAAAGAGATGGAATTTGAAGTTGGAGACAAAGTATTTCTTAGAGCTTCTCCATGGAAGGGAGTCCTGAGATTTGGTAAGAAGGGCAAGCTTAGTCCAAGATACACAGGCCCTTACGAGATCATTAAGAAGATTGGGCCTTTAGCCTATAAGTTAGCTTTGCCATCGGAATTGTTTAAGATTTACAATGTCTTCCATGTATCGATCTTGAGAAAGTATCGATCCGATCCTTCGCATATAGTTTAACCCTCGGAGGTTCAACTAAAAGAGGACTTGACTTATGAAGAACAACCAGTGGAGATTTTGCCACTCGAAGGAAAAGGTTTTGAGAAACATGACAGTGAAGCTAGTTAAAGTCTTATGGAAGAACCACTCTACGGAGAAGGCAACATGGGAGCCTTTGGAAGCAATGAAGGACAAGTATCCACACCTCTTCTTGGACTCAGGTAAGAATTTCGAGGACGAAATTATTTTAGACGGAGAATTGTTAAACCTCGAATTTTTTTAATTAATTTGTATTGATTTATTTTTAACTATTTATTTATAATTTGTTTGATTATTTAATTGTTTGATTATTTTTAGAATTGAGATTATTAATGGAGTGAGCATAAATAGAGATTAGAAATTTGAATAGAAAAGGTGGAATTAAATTAGTGTTGAGTGGTGATTGCATCATGGCGAAGCCAGATGTTCACTGCGGCTAACCTATAAAAGGGGTTTTCGCTGCAATGAACCTCTGTGGAAGGGTAATTTTGGGAGAACAAGACTATTGAGGAGTATAATTGGAAATAAAAGAATAAAATTGTCTTGAATTAAGAAGAAGAGAAGAGAAGTGTCATGTAAGTGAGAAGAGAGGAAGAAGAAAAACTGAAGAAAGAAGAGACAAAAGAGAAGAAAATCATAGGAAGCTTGAAAGGAAGAAGAAATAAGAAGAAAAGAAGAGGAAATCAACTTGTTAGAGGTAAGTCTATCATCTTTCTTCTTGCTTTGTTAGAAAAGGGATTATAGAAATAGATTTGTGTAGGGTTTATGTCAAGAAGATGAACCCATTTGTGATTTTTATGGTTTTTAAGTTAGGGAAAGCTTAGAGTAATGTGAAATTGTGGCATAGGAAGATTTGAAGGAGAGAAAGATGGGTTATATGTGAGATGTGGAAGTGGGAATTTGAAAAATTTATAGACAAGTTGCGTTTCTATGAAAATTTGTCATGACCAACTCTCGGGTTCACCGCAGTCAACTCTTGGGTTTGCTGCAGCCAACTTTTCTCGGTTCGCCGCAACGAAGTTTTTCCTGCATAGTTTGAGCATGGCATAAATTTTTCTGTAGATATACAAATAAAGTGATTTTTGATTTGGAGTAAACTAAAGGTATAGAAATACAATTTGTCTAAAGAAATATAGTTTTAATTCAATCTCTAAGAATGTCAATTTTGGGATGGAAGTTGAGCATAGAATACTGTTTCAATATAAGAAAAATTCCAGAATGTTTGGGGTTTAACTTTCAAATTATTGAACCAAATTGAATGATTTTAGTGTCATTAGAAACTTAAGACAATGAGTAACATTTTTCTAGAAGAAAGTGTTATCAAATTTCTTCATTTACCTTATAAGAATGATCATGAAAAATTGACCTGAAGGTCTAGATTTTTGAAAGGGCTACAGTTCAATTTTAGCATGTTCTGATTATTAAAGTTTTACGAATTTTCATTTGAATTTGGATTGAATGAGAAAATTTGGTTTGTGTTAGGAAACCGAGAAAACCGTATCTAAGAGCAAGAGGAAGGGCATAATTGAATTTGAATTTTCAAGCGAAATTAGGTGGGTAATATATTTATAGTTATTGTGTAATTGGGCAAATTCTTGCCTATATGTGTGTATGTTTAAATTGCTTGGTTTTTAAATTGTTGTGAAGATTTGATAATGCATGATGAATTGTGATTATGTTATACCTTGAAGGAGGTTATAACATTTTGTCTAAACAAAAAGAAGAAAAAGCATGAAAGTATGAGCACATGATAAAATGATTTGAGCATGATTATGTGCTTTTATTTGGGCAAGAGTGGAACCATTTCGTTCGTCATGTGCACGTTGACAAGAGCCTTCTCTCGGCCACCCGCTTGTGGCATATGAGATCCAAAAACTGGACTCATTTCGTTCATGGTATAAACTTCAGTTTCTCCATTTCGTTTCCAAGGGACCCTCGAGCCAATTGTTTGTGCATTACATATTCGATTTTTTATGTATGATGCATAATTAAGTGTGATACTTTGATGGATAACTTATATAATGTGTTATATGTGATGACATTTTACTAATTATGAGTTGTGAGTTGAATTATGAATCATTGAATTGCTAGACATATAAGTATATATGTTTGATTGTGTGGCTCATTGGTGATGGCTATAAATATATTAGCTATTGAGCTATGTAGCTCAACCTATTATTTTCGCTCCTCATGTGTAGAACAAGACGACGGTTAATCCTTGCAAGGCATCGGAAACTCCAAGATAGTTAGAGACTTTTGTACTAAATTAGTGACTATTTTGGATAGCTTTAGAGGCATATTAACATTAAGCATCCTTATGTATTTTTTTGTAAGTTAGTGATGTGTATGATGATATGTAAGTGAAGCTTGTTCAAAAACTTTTGATTTAGTAATAAAATGAAGAATTGAAGTTTCTTTTGTGTATGATTATTTTTATATGGTGGGTAAGTTGGATGGTTTGAATTATATGTATGAAGGTATGTGTGTTTAGAATATTCAAATAGGTTGATGAAGAATTGTTGGGATTGTATGAATGAGTTTATGTGTCTAATATGTGCAAATTTGTGTTTGAATGTTGGAGTCTGGGTTTTGAATCTTAGGAGGCCGCAACGAAGCCAAAGGCGGCCGAAATGAACTTCTCCTGTGAGGCATTCACTGCGGTGAACATTTTGTTGTCGCAGTGAACCCCCCACTTTACACGCTGCCAATCCTTTGAATTTGAATCCTTTCGACCCTACCCTTGTGTGATCCTTACCTGACGGCCTCGAGCGGTCACCTCGAAGTAAGGAAATGGGACTCCAGCCCAACATCTTTATCAGAGTGATAGTTGGACTCCAAAACGGGGTCCAACACCTTGCATAATTCTTTAAGTTCATTCAATTAATGAGCTTGCAAGGAAGCTTAAATCTTCCAAGGCCCAATTTTTGCTATGCAGATTATTGAAGTTGATCCATAAAAGGATAGTTTCAATTTTAGATCTATCTAATTCCATGTTAGGACTCCATTTTTGTTGGTTTATACCCTACATTCAATTGCTTTGGTTGTAGTTTACTGAAAAATTATTTAAAGGCATTCTTTATCATGTATACGTTTAGATGTATATGATAAAGTCCATAGGATAATTATACATTGCAAATCAAATTATAAAGAGATTATAATTATAAGGTTCATATTGCATTTATGTATTATTCCTAAAGTGTTTCTAGTCATTGTTCTATTAAGATTAGACATTAATAGAATATAAAAAGACTAGCACACTTTTTGTTTTTCCTTAGGAAGGAAGTAGTCGATGTCATAGGCTTATGAAGGAAGTATTAGATTTTATAATCATTTCCAACATATTTAGGAGCCTAATGGGTCTCACATATAGAATGGGTTAAAGAGAGCAAAGTTAATTTAATTAAGTTGGACTTGATTGGAAAGTTTGAGAAACTTGAATCTTATATGGGCATAATTGGTATTTAATTAGAATTATTTGTAATTTTAATTAAAGTTTAATTGAAATTAGAATATAATTTCAGTTAAATTACTAAATTGTCCAAAGCTTATTATAAATAGGCTTAAGCTCTATAGAGCTAGCTCTTCTAGCTTAACCCCCTCTGTAAGAGTTAGAGAGTTCTCTTAACCTGTTCTGTGGATACCGTTAGAGGCTAGATGCTTGTGTAGCTACGTGGTTGAGACGGATCAGTTTTGAAAATGGTTTGAGGGATATAACAAGATACAGATCAAGCTTCAGAATAAGGTAAGATTAAGTTATCACTTTATTATGATTTGTCTTAATCATTTTATAAAAATAAATAGATCTCGGTTTTCAAGAAATCAAAAGTCGCGAAAAAGTTTTGTGATTATTCAGTTGCGGTCGGGATCGAATCCCAACTCGGTTTCCTAACAATTTCTACACAAACATTGGCTAACCACTAATATGCCAAGGTCTCATTTCCAACACTTCATTCAAATTTGTATCATTTGTAAATTTGAATATGAAGTTGTCTTCTTCTATCAAAAGTATTGTATCCAAGCCTTTGCTTCCCCATCTGGTTTGAGCCCAATTCTTAACTTAATAGATAAGGATGTCTTTTTCCAATAAAACACTTTATAAGGGTGGAGGTCTATGCTTATCTCCTGCTTGCAACATCTCCATTAAAAGAGAAACAACTCCATTCACTACTGGATACTGGAAGTTAGTTTTTTAGTTAGAGAAGTTACAGCTACTACATTTCTCAATGATTTGTTAGGAGCACCACTCCTTTTGCATTTCATTTCCTCTAAGATAGCCTTTAAGATACAACCAGCCTTCACAATGGAGTTCCATACCTTACACATCAACCTAACAAGCTACACATGCCAAGTGGTCCAATTACAATGCAACAAGCTTCCAGGCTTAAACAAGCAATGCAAGTTTTTGTTCAAGCTCAAATCACAAGTCAAGTACATGAAGAGGTCGAAACATCCATGGAGGAACACCAAGGCACACCCAAGCTTGTGACTTTGTTAGAGGAGGCATTAGAAGAGGCTAGTACTTAGTCATTTTGGGAAACAAGCTCAAGCCTTGTTTGGCGCACATTTTGGCTTATTATTTATTATCTTTTATTTTAGGCCTAGGGACTTGTTTATGGGTTGTTCTTTTAGTTAGTAGCATGTGCTTTATTTGTTTAGGCTATTTTGAGACTTATCTATTTTAATGTATTTAGCTCATTCCTAAAAGGACTTGGATCATATTATGTTCAATGGGCTAGATACTCCTAAATTTGTTAGGATTAGCCTAGTTTTTATTAAATGGGCTTACAAATCCATTCCTATTAGGTTAGGACTTGGTCAAGGGTATTTATACCTTATTATATCCTTGTAACCTAGTTTAGATGAGTAATAAAATTTTAGAATTGAATTCTTCATGTGAGGCATGCATGTCTTCATAGTTACTTCAAGAAATTCATTTGCATCAATAAGGAAGTACTTGTAACGTAAATTGATTTCTGATTTCTTAGGGATTGGGTCTCAAAACTTATGATTTGGGGTTTGATCTAGTATGTTTAATTGAATAGAAAGTTGGGAGTTTGATTAATAGGATTAGGGAGTTTCAAAAACCTTGTTTTCTTGGAGTTTTTGTATCATCTTGGTATCAGAGCTTTGGCTTAATTCTATTGAACTCATACATATCTTTATAGTGTTTTTCTTATTCATTTCTTTAGAAAAAAAACCTGAATAGTATCGGAAAAAAGTGAACAATACCAAAAAGTGAACAGTATCGAAAAAAAGGTAAACAGTAAAAAAATTGTGAACAATAGCCAAAAAGTGAATAGTAGCAAAAAAAATCCAAAAAAAGGTAAACAGTAGGAAAAAAAATTCAAAAAAAACCACTAAAAATATGTTGAGTTACCTACTTTAAACCTTGGGCATATTTGAAATTTGTTCTTTGAGCTCTCAGTTTTTTTTTTTTTGTTTTACAATATATTTAATGTCTTTCTTTGATTCTTAGTTTACTTTCTTGTTTGTGCCTTTCTTTGCTTCCATTACATTGAATTGGACAATCTTGCATTCATATTTTTCAATTATAAACAAAAATCATTAAATACACATCTTTTCCATCCGTGTATTAGCACACTATTTTATTTCTATTTGTGTATTACTTTGCTTCTAGAATTGTTCTTATTTTGTTTTTTGTTAGGATTTACTTGTTCTTTCCAATTAATTTGTGTTACTTGATATTTGTTTAGTTTTGTTGAATTGGTTTCCAAAAAGTCACTTTAAATACATCACTTGGGACGTAAAAGGTAAGGGGGTGAGCTTATATAGTGAAAAGCTATTAATATTGTGTGAAAAAACTAGTGTACAATCTAATTTTGAGGGAAAAACGTGAGGGAGTGATTGTGAGGTCCTTTCTAACGTTTTCTTACAAGTTCACACAATGTCTAAGATAAATGATAAGAATAGTAATGGTGATGGGAAGTCCAGCAAAGGAAAAGGAACTGATAATGAACAATAAATTAAGACTTTCTTTACTTTAACAGCAACACAAAATCAGTTTCTAAAGATGTTTCGAGATTTCAGTGACAAGTTTGAAAGACAAGATAGAATGATCAGAGCTTTGCAAGAGTTTTCAGTTACTAATGCACCAAGACAAAGAGTTTCAACAACAGCTCCAAATCCCCAAAACTATGAAGAAGTTGTTGGTTATGAAGAAGATGATAAGAGGGGGTGGCATGAAGTTTGAAACTATGGAAGAGGAGGAAAAGGAGATAGAGGTCGAAATAAAGGAGGCCTTAGGGGGAGAGTTGAAAGGGGTAGAGATGAGGAAGAAGTTAAGAGAGTTGATAGAAACATAAGAAGCATCAAAATGAAGATTACGTCTTTCCAAGGGAGGAATGACGCAGAAGCCTACTTGGAGTGGGAAAGGAAAGTAGAGATGATATTTGCTTGCCACAACTACTCAGAAGAAAAAAAGGTGAAGTTGGCAGCAGTTGAATTCTCTGACTAAGTTGTTTGGTAGGACCAACTACTTCTGAATAGAAGAAGGGCTAGAGATAGACCTCTTGAAACATGGGAGGAGATAAAGTCCATCATGAAGAGACGTTTTTTTGCCTAGTTACTACTACAGAGAGTTGCACCAAAAACTCTAGACTTTGAGACAAGGTACTAAGAGCGTTGAGGACTACCACAAAGAGATGAAAATGGCTATGATAAGGGCTGATATTGAAGAAGAAAGGGAAGTCACCATGGCTTGGTTTCTTACTGGTTTGAATAAGGAGATAGCCAACATTATAGAGTTGCATCCCTATGTGGAGCTTGATGAAATGGTCAACATGGTCATGAAAATTGAAAAACAATTAAAGAGTAAAAGCTCCTACAAGGCTTACAATTCTGGTTCTTCAAGTTCTTGGAGTTCCAAGTGGCCTAAGAAGGAAGAAAAGAGCAAGGACAAGTTCAATGACTATAGGGACAAGTCCAAAGATAAGGGGACAGTCTCTACAGGTACGAATTCTCACCCAAATACTGTTAACGCATCTACTAAGCATAAGGATATTAAATGCTTTAAGTGTTTGGGATTTGGTCATATTGCTTCACAATGCCCAAATAGAAAGGTTATGCTTTTGAGAGATGATGGGTGAATTGAGTTCCAGGAGAGTAATGGAGAAGAAATGCCTAAGCTTGAGGATTGCAATGATGTGGAGGTCAAGGAACCTGTCTAAGCCGAAGCCCTTGTGGTTAGATGTGCTCTCAATGTGCAGGCAAAGGTAGAAATAGATGAGCAAAGGGAAAACAACTTCCATACACATTGCTTAATCAATGGTAAGATGTGTAGTATGATAATTAATGGAGGTAGTTGTATAAATATAGCTAGTACAATTTTGGTGGAAAAGTTAGGGTTGCCTATTATTAAACATCCTATCCCATACAAGCTACAATGGCTCAATGAATGTGGAGAAATAAGGGTACACAAGCAAGTGAAGGTTGCATTCTCCATTGGAAGGTATTCCGATGAGGTTTTGTGTGATATAGTACCAATGCAGGCGGGTGACATGTTGTTGGGGAAGCCTTGGCAACATGATAGGTGAGTGATCCATGATAGCTAGAAGAATAGGTACTCATTCAAGATGGGAGATCAAACCTATGTTTTGGCGCCTCTAAAAACAAAGGAGGTTCATGAGGATCAAATGAGGCTTGCAAAGGCCATGGAAGAACAAAAACAAAGGGAAATCAAGAGTTTGAAAAGAAAAAGAAAAGGAAAAGAAGTCATTCAAAAAAATAAAGGCCCAATTGAGAGTGATTGCACTAGTGAGAGATTGCACTAGTGAGAGAAATATAGAAGGAAGTGTAATAGAAAAAGAAGAGTTGAGTGAAAAGAAGAGTGAAAGAAAAAAGAGTACCTTCTTTACAAAATCAAGAGATTTGAGACAAGTGTTGTACACACCTA
>JANIJH010000001.1:33770147-33787924 GCA_024520975.1 Erythroxylum areolatum | reverse complement strand
ACTTGATTCCAGATTCATTTAATAGTGTCATTATCGATAGTCAACTACTATCATGATATGAAACTCATCATTCCCTTGAAATAAACTCTTTTATTTACACGGAGATAAATTGCAACACTACAATCTAAACTATAATCAAGTGACCAACTTGATTATTCAACTATAAATCAACTAATTTGAATTCTAATAATATACATGCTTCCCATACATTTCCATGTATATGTATATTGCTTACAAAAGAATCTTAGTACTTTATGACTAGATATATAATACTTATATAAATAAAACCAAACTCTTTTGTTTTATTAATAATAAATATTTTCATTACAAAAGTAACTCGAAGAAAATTAAGTTATATATAAATACACTTGTTTTCTAAGACACTATATTTATATAACTCCAACAGTTATTTCCTTTTAAAACTCTAATTATAAGGTTTTACATTTATAAAAGGCTTTCTCAGGATTGTAATTGACAAATAATCATTATTATTGTTGAATTCAAGACCTTAGAGGGAATTTCTTTAAACCTTCCAAAATAACTCTTATCTTAGGTTCTCTAGAAACTTAGGATCTTATTTAGCTTTTTAGTGAAGATCGAGCCCTAAAATCTTATCACTCTTAATATGTTTTTTTGGAGTATGACGATTCATATCTTTATTATTTTATTTTCAAGTTCATATACGTGAATAAACTTATTGCATAAGAATAGTCCTTGGTAGTATCATATTGATAAAAATGGGTGTTTTCCAGTAGCATCAACAATAAAAAATTCACACAACATAAACAATCCAACATACAATAGAGAAGGATTCCATTATGGAGCTTTTATGTTTTAAGAAATAAACAATAATAGAGTTGTGTACTCTATTTTCTTTAGGGTAACTAATATTTCCAAAACAAATTTCTAGAATTATAAATCCAGCTTAATTCTAGAACAATTCTAGGTTTAAAGCCTATTGAAATTTCTAGTCTATATGAACATATTCACATTAATTTAATGAATTTGCAAAAAACTAAATCTCTGGAATTAATATGAACTTTTCATATTGTTAATTTTCAGATTTCATCGAAATTTGATTTTAGGTTTACAACGATTGCAATTTCAATTACAAAATTTAATTTCAA
This sequence comes from Erythroxylum areolatum, assembly GCA_024520975.1. Lineage (NCBI taxonomy): Eukaryota > Viridiplantae > Streptophyta > Magnoliopsida > Malpighiales > Erythroxylaceae > Erythroxylum > Erythroxylum areolatum. Next base: position 33,786,797 of record JANIJH010000001.1, on the reverse strand, counting down.
TAATCAAATCGTATAATTAAAGCTTGCTTTGATACCACTGTTAGAAAATCAGGACAATATTTGATCCCGACCGTAGCATAATAATTATGAAACTTTTTGGTATTTTGATTTTTCAAAAACCAATATCACTTTAATTTTATAAACTAATTAACACACAATTCATAATAAAACATGAATTTTAATTCATACTTCATTCTAAAGCTTGATCATATTTTTGTCGTATCCGTCAAACTGTTTTTAAAACTAATCCATCTTAACCACCATAACCACACAAGTGTTTAGTTTCTAATGATATCTACAAAACAAGTTGAGAGAACTCTGTAACTCTTACAAAGAGAGTTAAAAAAAAGTGCTAACTCCATCAAAGCTTAAGCCTATTTATATGAAGTTTTGAACGTTTTAATAATTCAATTGAAATTAAATTCCAATTTCAATTAAACTTTAATTATAATTACAAATAATTGTAATTAAATATCAATTATACCCAGATAAGATCCAATATCTCATATTGATCTTTATTTATTAAATATCTCATATTTAATCATAAAGTTTCTCAAACTTTACAATCAAGTCTAAGTTGATAAAAATATGTTTGCTCTCTTTAACCCGTTCTTTATGTGTTACCCATTAGATACTTAAATATGATGGCAATAATTATAAATTGTAATTCTAATCCATAATTAAAATTAGATAAATTAAAAATCCTTTTAATTTATCTTTAATTCTCCAATTAAACAATTTATAATCATAGATCAAGATTGGCATCTAGCTGCGCATCATGACCATCCAAATATTTAAGAATGTCAAAGTAGTTTTGACTAATTTTTCGTGCATTATTTTTTGTATAATTCAATTCTTTCATCATACAATGTCTCAATCTGACCTAGAGCATGAAATTAATATCTACTTTATTTTTAATCTAATCATTTTAGTTCTCCGCTAATAGCTATTGATTCAACTAATGACATTTATAAACGATTTACAAAGTGTCATTCAACCTTGTCCAAGGATTTTCAAATCAATATTAATCGAGAACAACAGACCATGCTCCCTAATTGCTTTATGGTGATGAATTCTATCTTGATCATTCAACTACCTCTTTATAGTTCATGCTACATTCAATGATTACAGACTAAATGGCCCATTATTAGAATGGGCCATAAATAGTATCAAAAATAGCAATCCTATACAAGATAACTTTAGAGATCTCAAGTTAAAGGATCACTTATACAATTATAACAATGATAATTTCCATAAAGATACAATTAATGTTTCAAATAAATTTCTCATATTATGTGATTTCAATGAACTTCTTCTCTAAAAAATACCCATATGTTTATTTAAGTATTTCCATACTTTAGCCTATGAGATTGACTGTTTTGTTCATAAGAAAAAACATAACGTGTGTTAATCTTTTTACATTCTATTAATGTCCAGTTTTAATAATACATTGACCAGGAACAATTTAGGATAATATATAAATGAAATACAAACCTCCTAATTATAATCTCTTCATAATTTCATTTGCAACGTATAATTATCCTATGAACTTTATTATATATATATATATCCAAACATATATAAGATAAAAATATCTTTAAATATTTTGCATTAAACTTTGTATTAAACTACAAGCAAAGTGATAAGCTGTAAGACCTAAACCAAAAATTTTATATGAAATAAGTTTCATAATTATTTCACAATATGCAATATTGGATCTTACCTCAATTTATGATTAGATTTCACCTCAATTTCTTAAAACAAAATTCATTTCCTTGTCATAACCAAGGAGATAAGACTTCTAAGGACACAGGTAAACATCTATTAGCCAATCAGCTGAAGAAAAATAAATACGAAATCACAGATTAATTTCATAATTAATCAATACAATTGATTAACCTTAGGATCGCAACATGCCATATTCAATAATTGTATGGAAAAATACTTAAAAATTGAGGAACAATTGAATCCATTGTTATTTTTTGTGAAGTGGAGTAACAGAAACGCAGATGATTGACTATTGCTATTCCAAACCCTGATTAGAAACAGCACACGTGAGGAAGGCTAGACGGGTTGGGTGTCGTCTTCCTCGCCCAAAATCTAGAATCTAGGTCGTTCGATTAATTAGATGTCAAGATAATTAGGCTTGGTAATTATCGCTCTAACATGTCATTAGGTCTGTATTTATGGGCTTGCTATGAGCGATAGGCTTGGCCCATATTTTGTAGTGTACAAGAGGCCCTATTGTTAGACAACCTTAAATACAGTCACCTTATTGAGAACTGTACGAGTTTTTAATCAAAATTTGGAATAGTAATAGTTAATCCTTTGCATTTTTGTTACTTTGCTTTATAGAAAATAACAACAAATTCAATTGTTCCTCAATTTTTAGGTATTTGTCCATATAATTATCGAATTTAGCATGTTGTAATCCTAGGGTTAATCAATTGTATTGATTAATTATGAAATTAATCTTGTGTTTATTTTTCTTCATCTGCCACCAGCGTTAAGGTTATCTCCATCCTATCACTCCTTTCTTCAACTAATTATTGTCTAACTCTGTTGGTAAGGAACGTATTTAGTCCAAAGTTGATTACATGTTGTCTTCCAGTCTATCAGTCTTGATGAAAGCGAAAAATGTTTACAAATGTTAGTATGTGAATGACCAATATATGGAGTAGCCAATTAACAACAAAACAAAAGGAGTGACTTACGGATGCAAGAAGAGAATTAATAAGAAATGACAGTTGTCATGAAAGAAACTTTCTAAGAATAGCACGAAAGTAAATATGAGAATTTTTAATATGAGTAAAACGTAGAATTCATTAATAAAAATTAGACTTAGTTAACCGTTATTAAAATAACTAAAACTAGTTATTTAAATAGTTAACTTTTATCATTTATAAATTCTTTAATATTTTCATATTTAATCATTATAAAATACCCTAAGCAAAGTTTGAACAGGTTTCAATTTGGTTTTGATCAAGACACCTGAAAAGCTCGGACTATATCCTGACAAGTTGAAGAGCGATTAAAAATTCAAAGGGGGGGACAAAAGATCAAAAGTTTGCTAATTTGGTCTTTTGATTGGCAATCATTTTGACTGCAACAACTCCAAAGACGCGTCAGCTATGGAGTTCTACTCCTCTCTCACTTCCACTTGGCTGAGGGGCTTTTGCATTGCTATCAATACCCTAATTCATTAGTTTTTTCTTCAAAAAAATGAATTACAGAAGTTGTCAATCTCATTATTTGTTTTTTGTATTGCTATTTGAACCTACCTATGGTTCAAAGTTTAAAAGTTGTTTTAACCCGCTTACAAGATTATTTAGTTGGAATCAAAATTTACCCGTTATCTTAGATCTCAACTAATTTATTCATCTCAACAACTTGCAACTCTTTTCACACCTTTGAGGAGAGATCAAACATCATAAAACTAGTTGTGTATTGTAAAATTTATCTTTTTTTTCAAAAGATTACCTTAGTTTCTTCTCACAACTTGAATGTTGTCCCATTTTCTTCAATGGTAAAACTTTGCCTTCACTTTAATCACATAGATATATGTATACTTTGAAGGTTATATTTGGTTGTGTTTTAACTTTTAATGGTTTTTTTTTCTTATTTTTCTAAAATAGCTCCTGATAATTTTACACGACACTAAATAACCACAAACTTTATCATTAGGCAATGGGCAATGGTCATATAAGTTGAAAATGCTTTTACTATTTACAAACTCTGTTGGTGAATTTGGAAATAAAAATAAAAAAAGCCAAGGCCTCAAAAAAAGAAACAGAACAAGCTATGTATTTTTATTTTGCTTTTATGTCGATAAAATATTTTTATTTACACATCATTTTTATTTCTTGTTAATTAAATACTATTAAACCTTAAATTTCTTTGCTTATCACTTTGATATTTAATTCAATTTTTAAAGCATTTGCTAAAAAGGTTCACTCTACAACATGTTAAGATTTTTTTCTTTTTCTTTTTCATATTGCGCTTCTAAATTGGATCACATGCCTTGCAAAAGCTATCCTCACAGTAAAAGGGGAATATCATCAGCTTCACCCTATCCTCACATTAAAAGGGGAATATCATCAGCTTCATCCTAGGCATCTTTGTCTTGCTTTATTGCCAAATGAAGCCAAAGGCAGGGCATGGCAGCGATCAGTAAGCTCAACACCGGCGACAGAGAACCGGGAAACTGTGCAGAAAGCAGTCTTATCGCAGATGAAGTTTTTGGACACATTCCAGATGCCATATGAATTTAGTCTTCAACCTCGGTATTGAAAATAAAACTTGGGAATACAGTTGTTACATCCCTGAACAACAATGATGTTGATAACATAATTCATCATTTCCTTTTATATGAATTTCAAAGGACGTGTAGAGCTTATGATAAAGTTCAATGAAAAGCAAAAAGAGGATAAAGATAAATGGATGGGAGAGAAACTAGAAAGAGCAAAATAGGAAACTTTTCAGCAATGTAATAAAGCCAACTTACTTCAGATATGGAAGAGTCATATTTTTCAATAGTGTAGGATGTCGGATAACAAATTCTTTCCATTCTTCTTTGCAGATTTTACCATCCTTATCGACATCAGCATCAACAAATGTCTAAGAACAATTGTTGGCAGAATGAGCATCAAATGGAACAATAAGATGCAGCATTTAGAAGTAAACTAATCAAAATTTTGACAGCTGCTTGCCTTGTCTATAATATCCTCCAGAAATTTGTCGGGCAAGTTCACATCAGATTCCGACAAAATGGCCACCACCATTTGCTTAACCTTGAAAGGTAATCAAAAAATAACTCATCCGTTAACAATCAGTAAAACTTGAGAGCATAAGTTGGCTAAAATGTCACTAATAGAGATCAACATACTTCTTCTCGCTCAATATACCCAGTTTGTCTCAGATCATACAGCCTAAATGCAACTGCAAGAAATCCATAAGAATAAAGATGGTTTGCGTTAAGAATTGTATTTGTGACTCAGAATCAATTTCTCTCAACCCTTACAATTTATTTTTTCTTCCAAATCGGCATGAGGATGAAAGACATTGAGTGCGTGGACAAATTCTTCAAATTCAATTACACCATTTTTCTTTTCATCAAAAAGATCAAAAACCTAGAGGAAAAAAAGGAAAAGAAGGAAGTCACTGTAAATGATAACAGACAATGAGAAATCGAAAAACGAAAAGCAACCTAAATATTAAAAGAAAGAAGAACTACATACTTGCTAATGGATAAAAACTTAAATTTTATACTGCATATTAAACAGTCGAAATAAGCTAATGTTATCCAAATATTTACTATACTTCTTTACTTGATGCTAGTACATTTCTGTAAATTTTGCAATGCTCTATCTTGGCTTACACTCAGCAAAATAACACACCCCAACAAGATTTTTGAAACATGCCTCACCTCTTTTAAATACATCCATTCTTTTGCCTAACTATGCATCAACTACATACAACTCATGAAGCTGCTAACTCAAGATCAATATATAGGTACCAGATCAAACAATAAAAAAGAGACCAGATCCATCTATTGCTACATAAACTTGTCAAACATGTGCATCATCTCATTATATATGAGCACATATATATACAAAACTTTCTAAATAGTATCTCTAATACAGGAGATTATCTATTACACACAATTACCATGCAAAATTGCTTGGTCAATTTGCTCGTTTCCTATTGACCATATCTTGTTAGTAGACAATAATCAATTAAATCAATAGATGTTCAAATCTTGAAAACAAAAAAGAAAAATAAAATTGTTTTAATGCATTACCCGGTCTAGAAAAATATTCTCGCCAGAAGAAGTTCTGAGAAGTGCCAACTGAAGCTCTTCCTATAAAAGTGAAAGAAAAGGCAAAAGAAATCTGACCACATAAACACATATCAACCCTAGAGTCTTACATATATTGGACGCCTAATTTGATGAATCTGATGCCTGGAAGAAACTTTTATACAATTACGTACATAATAAATCTTTTGTGAATAGCAAAACCTCACATTAATTAGTTCATTTCTCTATGTAATAGGCGTGTGAAATAGAGTAGTTGAATGAGTGCTTCATGTTAACATCAAGAAGCATAAGAAAAAGTGCCCCTCTCAACACAAAGATTCACTTTCTTCGGTTCACCATGGAAGCAAAGAAGTAGATGGGTGTGAGAAGGGAAGAACCTCTCAACTCCTCGGTAGGAAAATTGTGACTTGAAGCAATCAAAAGTTGGGAAAGATATGAATAGTTCGTAATAATCTTACCTTATGAATCAATCCATCGTCAATAATCGAACTACTCAACTTCTTGAACAGCTCGTAAAGCGCCTCCACCTCGTTAACAGAAACTGTATCGAATCACTTCATATTGGGGTTATAGACATAGCCAAAAGAAAAAAAAAATCAAAAGAAAGATACATCGAGTGCCATGGGCAACGCGAGAAAGATAAGCGAAGTCGTAGCCACGTGTCTTAAAAGTATGCGGGTTGCAACCGAAGCATTCAGTGACAGCAACGATCAACACCTCAATTATAGCTACCAAGGGTATAAAGGCAGCACAGATCCGTTCTCCAATAGTCACAGAGCTGTATCTCTGTTCCATTAATTCAATAACATTACTACATTAAAGGAATACAAAAGGAGTTTTAAGAGATTGGGACCAGTTACAAACGCAAACGTACACAGGAATCGTTGAACTCCATGGCGACTCTGCATCTGTCACGCAGGCAAGAGCAAACTTGTTACAGATTTCAGCCGATGTATCTGTTTGGGAGAAATGAGAGAAACATAAACACGTGCCTTCGTCAATTTTGTTTCTTCTTTTCTTTCTCTTTTGGGAAATTAAACAAAAAACGTACGATATCTTGTTCGATTGGTTGGTTTTTAATAAATTTTATTATTGAGTCTTGATTTTTTTAATTGAAATTAAATTCAGAAGTTATGTAATGACAAAGGAACTTTTGAAGGCTAACATTTTTACCAAAATACAGTTTAAACTTTAATATTAGAATTTTACATATTATATGGAAACGTTAATATGAATAAGTGCTTGTTTGGTTCAGCTTTTAGAGACTCTAAAATTACTTTTTTTTTTACCGCAAAAGCTATTTTTAGAAAAAGATGAGTGTTTCGCTTCAAACTTCAAAAGCACTTTTGAAGTAGAAATAGTTTTTGAAAAAGCTAAAATACAGCTTTTTGAAAAGTTAAAATTTGGAGATTTTCAGAAAAAACTCAAATTTTAACTTTTTCAGGAAGCTATTTTTTCGTAAGTTTCCGTCACTTACGTAAATAAAAACATTTCAATCTAGTTTGCGTTGCTCATCAACACAGAGAAGGTCTGCGTTGAACAACGCAAACCAACGCAAACCACGTCTGCGTTGATGAATAATTTTATTTAAATATTTATAAAATAATTTTATTATAAAATTATTTTAAATATTATATGTATTTTAAATATTATTTAGCATATTGTCTGCGTTGATGAACAATTTATTAGTATATTTTAAATATTATTTAGTATAAATAATTTTATTATAAAATAAAATATAGTTAAAATTAATAAAATTGTTTTTTATTTTTATGTTACCAAACAGTCTACTATATAAAACTCTTTTAAAAAAGCTATTTTTTAATTGACAGCTAAACAGTAAACTGATTTTTAAAAAAAGTTTTTCTCAAAAAAACTTTATTAACAAAAACTCAACTGATAAAAATTATACCGGTAAAAAACGGACCGTAAGATTTTTCTATGATATCAACTCTTTTTATTTACAACTAAATCAGCTAGTAACGGTAGATGTAGATCCCACCAAATGCCAAATGCTAACTGGATGGGAATTATGGATTACCGTGCATTCGTTAAACGTCACTATTCCCACCGAGTCCAGCTCCAGATCCATTTTTCACTCTCTTGTTTCTTTGCAATTTATCTAAGTGTTCAATTTGTTCCTCCATCTTACACCATGAATATTCATGTCCTGAGCCACCACGTATTAATACTTCAGGATTATTTGAGGTGAGTTGTACGTAAAAAATATAGACATTTCAGAGGCAAGACAGTTTTGGTGACCGCCAGGAAGTTCTTAAAACTCACGGACTGTCTTATTAAACTTGAGGTTGAGTAATAAGACCGATCAATTGTTGGAAAAAATGAAGATATTGTCGTCGTTGTTGAGGTAGACAAAAGGGCATAGATTGTTCTATTCTCTATTGTTGGTTTGTGAGAGGAAATCAAACAAGTAGGTTTTGTGTTGCTTTTGCCATCAATGTACTCCTAGATGAAGGCATCACCACCACAAACCACCGTGAAGCTAACGTGATAAAGGTCTACTTGTTGGTTTATGTCTTATACTCAATTAATTGGCTGTAGTTTAATAACAAAATATTTAAAGGCATTCTTTATCTTATACATATTTAAATGTATGTGATAAAATTTGTGAGATAATTATACTTTGCAAATGAAATTAAGATGAGAGTATAATTATGAGATTCATTTTACATTTAAATATTATCTCTAAATTGTTCTCAGTAATTTTTCTATTAAGACTGAACATTAATAGAACGTAAAAAGATTATCACACATTATGGAGATATTTATACAAACGTGTGTACTTATTTGAGAACAAGTTTATTGAACGTACCCCATATGAGAAATCTATTTGAAACATACAACATTACTTGTATGTCTATAGAAATTCTTATTATGATGATTATATAATGATCTTTTAACTTGAGATTTCTAAAATTATCTTTATAGAGGTTGTTATTTTTTGATAATACTTATGACATTTTTTAGTCAAAGATAGCTCAATCAGTAGTTATTAGATATGATCTGAACTATATAGAGATAGTTGGGTGATTAAGATATGATTTATCACTTAAGAGTAATCAAGGAGAATGTTTTATTGTTCTCGATTAATATTCATTCAAGAAATCCTTGATCAAAGTGGAATGAAGCTTTGTAATATAGTTTACAAATGTCATTAATTGAATCAATAGTTAATAGTGAAAAACTAACATGATTAGACTTAAACATAAACTAGACATTAATTAAATGCTTTATGTCTAATGGAAACATTGTAAGATGAAATGATTGAATTATACGAAAAAAATCATACATAGAAAGGTTAGTCAAAACTATTTTGACATTTCTAAATATTTAGGTGGTCATAGTGTGTTGTTAGATGTCAATCTTAATTTATGGATATAAATTGTTTAATTAAAGAATTAAAGATAAATTAAAGGAGTTTAATTTATCTAATCCTAAATTTGATTCAGGGTTATAATTGTATAAATTGCTAACATATTTAAAAATCTAATGGATCACGCATAAAAAATTGATTGGAGAGAGAAAAAATATTTTAATCCAGTTAGACTCCATTGTAAAGTTTGAGAAACTTTATAATTAAATATGAGATATTTAATAAATAAGAATCAATATGAGATATTATATCTTCTTCAGGCAAATTAATATTTAATTAGAATTATTTGTAATTCTAATTAAATTTTAATATAATACAATATCGGTAGTTTTGTAGGTAATAAAATTCTATAAAGTACTTATATTTGTTAGTCCTTCAAAAGGTTTTTCTAATTGTATAATTAAGGCTAATTTATTAGACCATTCAAGTAAAAAATTTTCTAGTGATAATATATAGTCCAAATTGAGGATTCTATCTGGTTCTAATGTTATATGTTTTGGTGTATATTCTGTAGGAAATTTTCTTATTTTATTAGTTTTATTTAATATTAGAAAATACCTTTATAATTAAGGAAAATTAATATCTAATTAGATTAATAATAATTTTCTAATTTGATTAGAATGTGTTACTTATATAATTTTGAAAAAGGATTTTTTATAATTATAATAAATAAGAAGCTTAATTTACTGAAAATTGTTTTCAATTAAATTTTTTAAAAGAGTCAAGATAATTGGAAATAATTTCCATTTAGAATTGAAAATTGTTTTCAAATCAAATTGAATTGCTATTTGGAATGAGAATTTAATTCATTTAGGAATGAATGGATTTAATCTATTTTATTTTTAAAAAGTTGGAAATATTATTTTAGATTATGAAGATCAATAATTATAATCAAACGAACCTTGATATTTTATGCATATAATTTGATTATGAGTGCGTAAGATGCATACTTTATTTATGTGTTTGACATGTACACTGGATGTATGTTAAATTGTATGTTTTTTATGTTTGATATTTTGCATGCAATTTTTGGTTTGATGAGACAAATGAAATTAAATCCTTAAAATATTAAGTACATGTTGAGAACGAAATTGTTGCCTTCCATTATCATAAGAATAAACAAGAGTTCTGTTCATTGTTAGGCTTATTGAGAAAACTCAAGAAGATTCATCTTAATGACCTCTATCCATTGAGATGAATCTTCTAAGCTTAAGCCTTTCATGACACATTGGTCTAATTCAATGCTTACCTATGTCAAGTTTATTTGCCATGGTCTATTCATTTGAGTATATATTAAGTTCTTCATAAATATTCATTCATTATTCATTTCATGTTAAGCATCTACCATAAGCTTGCTTACTAATCCAATTTTCGCTACTAAATATTGAACACAAACATTAATTTGAAGGTCATTATTTTGGTTGTAATGGGGCCAATCTAAAGGTAGGAAAAAATATAAAACCAAGCTTTAAACCATATAACTAATTGATCATTTAAAATGATACAAACCAATAAATCATAAAATATATAATTTTTTCTTTTCAATTACAAACTTAGCCCTACCAATCTCACTTACTTTTCCCTTCTCCCCTTTTTTTTTTCATTTTTTTCCTTTTTTGTTACCTTTGCAATTTCTGCTTCTCTTCCTTTTTTTCTTTTTCTAATTTTTTTACTTGATATGATTTGTTTTTTTCCCTAATTTACAACAACATCAGTTCAAAAAGGGAAAAAATGTGGACAACAAATGCCAATTATTACGTCCCAACCCACCCCTAACTTATAACCTAACTATATGCTATGCTTCTCCCACAATTATTCCCTATAGTCGATTATACCATTTAAATGCTCAACTTGCCTTGATGGTGGACGTAATGAAAAGAGATTAACAATCAAGGCCAAGGCTTAAATTTTGGTTTTAACCAAAAAAAGTTTCATCTAAGCTCCAAGGAGGTCACTAAGGATAATATCATAATGGTTTTTTATGCTGTCAAGATAAATCCTAAATGTCTTTATCGATTCAATATTTGCATAAGATTGTGTAATCTTGTCTAGTATTTGCAAGCAAGTTCTAGATTTGCTTAACCATGAAAGAATACTCTCAGAAATGAATACTTTTAACTGGTGTCTAATATCTCAAAAAAGCCCAAATTCTTACCAAAGGATGTTCTCATTCATCAATCACAACAAGCTAATACCCTTTCAATTGAAATCCAATTCAATTAGTTTAAGCATGCAAATATATTAATTCACTCATATTATGCATTTATAATCCTAGTCAAGTTCATTTAATAACCGAACATCTTTAACTATTAAACAAGAAAACAAACATGTAATGTACAAACATACACTGTCAACATCATAAGAAAATAATTAAAGGATCTAAGATGCAAGCAACATAAATAAAGACAAACAATAAAACTAAAAATAATATAACGACAAACAATAACAATAATAAAAAGAAAAAGATAGAAATACAATATTAAGATGAAGGTGGACTATGTCTGGAACGAGCATTTAAATTCACTAGGAAAGTCCTCATCTTTGCTAGGCTAGCCTCAATCTTGTCGAATCTATCATTCGTTCGCCATTCAAATGTAATAAGTTGATTAAGTAATGATTGATATTCAACAGATTAGGAGCAATGTTCCATTGCATAGCTTCGGGTGGCAAAAAATCATCCTCATATGTACCTTTAGCCACTCCAATGCGAATACGATTACCTTATCGCCTAACAATCTTCATATACCTTTAGCCACTCCAATGCGAATACGATTACCTTATCGCCTAACAATCTTCATACACACCAAAATTGAAAGCCTAAACTAGAGTTGCTTGAAACTAACTGCATAACTGTTCTCTTAGTTAGCAAACCAAGATGCTCTGCAATTTGGGTGACAAATGCTCCAACTATTGTTTTGCTGGCTCTAGCTTAAGCCACATCCATTAGATACATACTTAACTATATACCAACATAAAAGTGTTTAGCATACATCATACACCACAACACAAACGATTATGCTTTAGAGATTGCACCTTGGCTATCTCCTCTATCAAATAATGTAGAAGTTAAAAACTATGAAGATAGCGAAGGCTAGGGTCCACTAAAGCAGAAGATTTAAACTTCCTTGGAGAAAAAACATTTATTGAATTAGTAATTTCATTCCAAAATTCTATAGCCTAAATTCATCATGGTAATCACTATGTGAAAATCCAAATATACTATTCAGTACATCTAAAGTAATAACATACGACATATTCATCAATCTAAATGTTATGTTATTCACAATGCCATCTTCGTTAAAGATCAATTGTAAAATAGTCAAACATTCAAGAGTTAATTCATCGTATGAATTTTTCTAAATTCAGCAAATATATCTCATCCTATGTTGTGCAACAATTCGTTCACTCGGTTTGCTATTCCTAATTCAATAATAGCTCCATGATCAACAAATATGTCACATAATCTGACAATCTTTTAAAGTTGCATACCTTAACTAGCTCTCACAACTGTCAAATTGAAGACAAGGATTACTTAAAATGTGTTGGATCGGAAAAAGAAAGCATGTCATATTTGAAAAAACAGTAGATTTCAAATTTTTTTAGAACTCTAAATTGTAGCAAACACAATATATCCAAATCATCACATCAATCTATACATGATATGATATAAGGATAATAATAATAAACATAAACAAGATAGAGATTATTACCGACTCCTTCGCTACAACTCTGACTTCTCGCTTTGCTATCCTCTCCTTCTTCTTATATCCAACCTTAGCTTTACTTTTGCTTTTGTATCCTTTCTTTTTTCAATCTTTCCTCTCTTTGTTGTTGTATCCTTAACCAATTTGATCTACTACTTGTTCTTCTTGAACAACTTGGTTAAAAAGATCCTTTGGTAGGAAAGGAGAATAAATATTTGGAGGAGATTTTTCTTAGAAGAAAGAAGGAAACAATGAGACTCTTCTCATTCAAGCTTTCGACCATGCATAGGTGAGAGGAGATAGTTGGTCAAAACAACGCAAGAACCCTCTCTTACACACCTCAATTTTAGTTATGCATGAAAAGAAAGAAAGGGAGAGCATCCAATGCATCATACTAATTAATTAAATTAAACCAAAGTCTAGCTCATTTCTAAATGTTCATTTGGGCTTCTAATTAACCATTAATTAGTGCAAGCCCAACATTCAATCATGGGCTTTAAAACCTTCATTTTTATTTCTTACTTAGCTTGATAACCTTCCTTGAACCCAAGTGGGGAATCTTATTCGACTTAAATAATTTAAGCTCCAATAAGCCTATAATTAATTTAATCTTATTAAAATTAATTCTAGCTTATTAACTAAATATCATTCCATTAAAGACAATTAGTTGAACTCTTGAATTATTAAATATTATGATAACACATATTTCAAATAAGATGTCCAATTGCAAATCCTATAATAAACCTTATTATAGTCATCCGCACAACAAAGGGTAAAATTACCGTTTTGCCCTTATGTTGATTTTTCCTTCTAGATATCCCGTTTTATTCTATATGGTGATTAATACACAAGATCTCATCTTGATATTAAGACTTGATGGATAGCTAGTCCTTCAAACTACTAGCGCTAGTTTAATCACCAATCTCTATAAAACATTTAGAAGTGATGATATCACTATAAACTCTTTATTTGAGTGAATGTTCCAGGCCTGATACGTGTTTCAATTAATAATTCCAACATGCGAACACTAGATTAATGCTCTGTAAAAATCCATTTTGATCATATCAAGAATTATAATAAAACATATATGAGTTCACCACTCATCAAGATTGTGGTCCATAATAAACAAATGCTAAAATTTTATGTTTTAAGACTAAAGTAACGACCTGCTTTATTATTGAAACATACTTGATTCCAGATTTATTTAATAGTGCCATTATTGATAGTCGACTACTATTATGATATAAAACTCATCATTCCCTTGAAGAAAACTCCTTTACTTACATGAAAATAAATCGCAATAGTACAGTCTAAACTATAATCAAGCGACCAATTTGATTATTCAACTGTGAATCAATTAATTTAGATTATAATAATATACATATTTCCTATACATCTCCATATATATGCATATTATTTACAAAAGAATCTTGGTACCTTTTGACTAGTTATATAATGCTCATACATATAAAACCAAACTATTTTATTTCGTTAATAATAAATGTTTTCATTACAAAACTGTAACTGGAAGAAAATTAAGTTACATGTAAATACATTTGCTTTCTAGGGCATTATATTTACATAACTCCAACAAAATGGGCATATCATCCGATTGAGAAGATGAAGATGTCGAGAATCTCACACGAGGCATACTTGATAATGTTAGTCTACTTGAGTAGCAATCAAGGTCATGGTATAAATATATATGTGAGTCGTTAAAACATAAGTTTGTTTTTTCTACAATACAATGTATAATAAATAAAAGGAAACGGTTATACTTGCGTTGCATCTTCACCAGTCTGCTACAGCTCCATCTCCAACACGGTTTTAACATCTCAAACACCTGTAGTGTTTCTTGTCAATCAATTGTTTAATAAATAATTATAAAGCAATGGATTAAAATGAAAAGATAATTAAAAAAATAAAAGAAAGCGACTCCCCCTCATAAACCTAAATGATACCTTGTCTAATTCGACATGTTATACTAACATCACAGCAATGAAGTTTGTCCCTCTACAAATGCGACAAACAAACTGAAAACAGTCGACATGACATTATCAACTATAAAACAACATGACAGGAGGGAGTGACATTTTAATCAAGAAAGATCAAATCTTTACTTCAACGTAATTCACACCAGAACATGACAAAATTTTTAGTTTTAATGGAGGTCACCAGGTATGTCACTAACAACTGATGGTAAAGGAGGTGTTGGGGGAGGTGAGGCGACCAAAGAAGCCGGTGGTAGATGAAGTGAAATCACAAGAATCATCAAAGAAGAAGTTTGAGGTCCTGGAGAAAGTGAAGAAAAAGAAGTTGCAGTGAATATCTCGCGGGCGTGATATTTGATCATGCAACTGAATGGAAGATGGTGAACAATTAGGTTGGTTTTAAGGATTTTAGTTAAGTCACACCTGTAACTCATGATTTATTTTTTATTTGATTTTTTCATTCCTTGTTTTTACTAACTAATGTTATTAATTCATTATAAATATTCTAACTCTTATATTTTTACTTGAATAATTTTACCCACATTCACAAATTTTAATTTTCTCCACAAATTTTAAAATTTAACAATATTTATTTATACATCTTTAATCATTCATAACATAACATATTCATAAATACTCTCCAATTCCCTTAAAAATTTATTTTTATCTTTTTCCATATATCACAATTGTCACACCTATAACTCAAAATTTTTAAATAATAATTAGGCCATAACCCCTTATATTTGTATAATTTTTTATAAAATTTTCTCTTTATTTTTAACTATTTACTAAAATATTATAACACGTTTATTTACACCTTTTCCTCTCAACTTTTACTAAACTATTGTATCTTTTCTTCCATATAAATTTCAAAATATTCGCTCACATATTTCATCAATTTATCTTTTTAATTCCTTCCTTACTATATATTTCCATTTTATTTTTTTTAAATTTTAACTTATTTTATTAACTTATTCTAAATATTCCAACTATTATATTTTTACTTGACAAAATTTTATACGCAATCAAACAATTCTATTTCTTCTCACAAAATTTTAAATTACACAATATTTATTTATATATCTATAACTATAAATAACATAACTATATATAAATACTCTTTAATTTTAAATATATAAATACTCTTTAATTTTAAATTACATGGGCAATATACTTATTTGAATTATCACTGCGCATTTGTGAAGTCTAGTATATATATAGAGGCTAACATTTTGGCATATTTGTCTTTTGGCTAATAAAATAAAATAAACATTAGCACTACAAGACCAAAATAATGATAGGACGTCACTATAAGAAAACGTCGTCCACTTGGTGATCGTGTTCTAATAACTTAACCTACAACTTTATGTTAAGAGTTTATGACAACCCACCATTTGTCGTGACAGCTTCAATTATTCGTATGCAATCGATTACGAAAAGAACAAGGATGACAAATTTAATGACCTGAAACTGCTCACATCTAAAGATGACACCCCACCATTTGTCGTGACAGCTTCAATTATTCGTATGCAATCGATTACGAAAAGAGCAAGGATGACAAATTTAATGACCTGAAACTGCTCACATCTAAAGATAACGCTGCGTTTGATTGCAGTATTCAGTAGCTGCAGACAGAACAGAACAGAAACTGGAGACAGAGTAGTGTTTGATTGTGGTTGACAGAACAGAGAAAACTGTCTCTGTCTTATGGACAGAATGTGTTTGGTTGCAGGGGACAGTAAA
>JANIJH010000001.1:33677338-33693664 GCA_024520975.1 Erythroxylum areolatum | reverse complement strand
ATTGATTAAAACCTTGGACTTAAAGAGTTCTTTAAGGTTTACCATTTGAAACTTAGTGATTCACTCCCATAAAAATTTGTTTTGAACTATGATAGCCAAAGCTCGTTTTCAATAGGATACTTTCATCAATTGATCCTTGTTTTCATTCTATCGATTATCTATTCCCGAAATCCAAAAATACTTTTCATTATATTTTCTTTCAATTCACTTATTTTTATCAAATTTTCCAAAGATTTAAACCCCCATTTCCTCACTAATTTAGTTTGCATATCACGACATATAGGCTAGCTTAGTTCCATTGATCAGGTTCCGATTAAGTGAAATGACCCGAGGTTGCATTTTATACTGTAATCCTTGGAATTAAATTTTTGATTTGACCTCCATGGGTAAGAACAAAAGGCTTCGAATCACAAACCTTATTCAAGGATGCTCAAGATTTGGTGCTAAAGTGTGATAAGTGTCAAAGAGTGGGCAACATATCAAAGAAGGATGAGATGTCGCTTTCAAACATTACAGAGGCGGAGATATTCGATGTGTGGGGTTTCGACTTCATGGTACCATTTTCATCCTCTTTAGGTAACACTTATATATTAGTTGGAGTTGATTATGTTTCCAGGTGGGTTGAGGCTATAGCTACTCCAACTAATGATGACAAGGTGGTTTAAAAGTTCATCAAGAAGATCTTTACAAGATTTGAAGTGCCCAGAGCGATTATAAGTGATGGAGGGAGCCATTTTTACAAAAAACCGTTTGAGGCTCTTCAAAAGTGGGAACTTGGTGCTTTTGTTTAATTCAAGACTTCCGTTATTTCCTGGAAAGCTCAAGTCAAGATGGAGTGGACCTTTTAAGGTTATTCAAATATTTCCCCATGGAGCTTTGGAGTTAGAAAATGATAATGGTGGAGTATTCAAGGTCAACGGGCATAGATGCAAGAAAGGGAAATCATCTCTTTCCTTTCCTTTACTCCTTCATGAATGCGTGTGAAATGGTCAAGCTAATGACCTTAACTTATCATATTTACCTTTCTTTTGCTTGTTTTTGCTTACTTGTGTGTTTGATTTATTTGGTTTTGATTATCTTTGGCTTGAATTTTGTTTGAGTTTTAACTTGTTTTTCTTTCCAAATTTCTTATTGGTTAGTTAGTTTTGATATATTGGTAGGTTGTTTGAATGTTGGGAATGCATGTTAAGCTTAGAAGAAGAATAAGAAGTTGGAAAAATTGTATAATCCATGATCGTGGGAACTAGGTTGATTCCCACGAACGTGGAAGGCTTTCCAAAATTTTTTTAAAGCCTTAACCCACGATCATGGAAATTGATTCATTTTCTACAAAAGTGGGAAGGCTCTCTAGAAAGTTTCTGGAGCTTTAACCCACAATCGTGGAAATTGATCCATTTTTCACGAGCGTGGGATGGCTTTTTAGAAAGTTTTTGGAGCCTTAACCCACGTCGTGGAAATCACAAGGATTCCCCCGATCGTGGGATCCTTCAACATAAACTTTTAAAAAAAACCCTCTTCTCTTCTTCTTTCTTCACCTTCTTGCACTTTCTCTCTCTGCAAACTCACTCTCTCACTAACCCTAGCTTTATTTTCTTCATCTTTTTCATCATTAATCACTTCTTTTACACATGTCTCACACTACACCATTAAGAGTATAAGGATTTGGTGAGTTTTTATTTCATTCTCTATCTAAAATGTACTCACTCTCTCTTTTGCCTATTTGTGCATATTTTTCTTCTTCAATGACTCCAAAGAAGCTTGCCGCTTGGAAACCCATCTACCAATTGTGTCGACAAGTCTCCAGTGAAGGTAAAACTAATATAGCGGCAAATATTCGTGTCCCATTCCCAATTTTTTAAGACAACGAAGGTATGCTATTTTGAGACTTTAAAGATAAGGAATTATTGCCTCCCCGATACTTTGATTTTGAATTGTTAGAAACTCTAGGTTTGAGATGTAATATTGAATGATTAGCTACAAATATTAGTTAGGGTCGTTTAATTCATTGTGATGTATTGATATACCCCATGATGACTGTTGAATTTTTTACCACTATGCGTTATAATCCTAAAATGGATATATTCTGGTGTAGAATAGGTGGTCGTGTATATAAGCTTGATTATATAGTCATTCGTGCACTTTTTGACTTGTTGAACACTAAAGTTTTAGATGATCATGATGAATTTTATATAGATGACTATTGGAAAAGCCTTACGGGTGAAAACACGTTAGAGTCTAAGAATGCACCCAACACCTTAATTCGTAACACTGAACACTTATTGCTTCACAAATTTATGTTATTAATTTTTTTAATAAAACTAAAAGCAATATGTGTTATGCTAAAGAACTTTTCTTTCTTTGGTGTATGGATCGCAAAGTTAAAATAAATACCCCTATTGAATTTTTAGGTCTATTGTGAGTTGCTTTAATAAGAAAAGCTCATATTTTGGTATGACTTACATTGTTACTACTTTGGCTTCATTTTATCATCTTGATGTGGATACCGTGTGTACTGCTAATTATGATGTGTTTGATGTATCGTATTTAAGATGCTCTGAAATTTTGGTTTATTTTATTTTATGTTTATTTTTGGTATTTTGTATTTTGTAATTTTTATTTTTATGTTTATTTTGTAGGGATTGAATGCCAGAATTTTATGGTATAGAATGTCTTCAAATTCTATCATCACCCACATCATCACCGATGAAGCACTATAAGTATTCTTGCTTTAACATTTTCTTTATTTTTTTATTTTTACTTTTATTGTTTGATTTCCAATTTGAGGACAACGTGTTGTTCATGTGTGGGGATGTATATACAATTGCATATATGTATGTATGAATTTTGCGTTTGCATTAATTGTATGTGAATTTTATAATTGTACAAATTTTTTATTAGGTTGGCATTGCATAATGTGTGCATTGTGTGAATGTATCAATGACCATAATTGACTAGAATTAGTTTAACTTTAAACATGGTTATTTAAATTTTAAAGCCATACTGACTTGTGAATTTTATGTTTTAAGTATCTTTGGATGAATATGCATGCTAATTAGGATATGACACCTATTCTTTCACTTTATGAATTTTGTTTATTATATTTATAATTATATTCAATTGAATTGTTTAGCACTACTAGTACCCTGTCATGAGAATGATTGACTAAAAATCAATAAGGAAGGTTAAAGATTAAAAATTAAAATAATGAAAATAAATAAAATTACTATTCACTGGCCCTTTTTATCAAAAAATTAGGTTAAGAATAGAGCTGGTAGTCAGTTGAGAGCTATGATATAACTGGGTAATCAGGGGCATTCATAACAAAATGTTTGTCTTTGCACCAAAAGCCTAGAATGACACTCCAACCAAGCTAAATGAAAAAAACGTGATCTAGTTAAGTAATTGGGGGACATTAATAACAAAGTGTTTGCCTTTGTATCAAAAGACTAGGTTAATGTTGAAGAAAACGAAAAATGGGGTTACAATAAATAAACTAGCTCTTTTAAAAATATCAAGCATTTTCATGAAAGGATATTTAGTTATAGTTTTCCTTTTTGATTGATTAATAATAATAAATGTGAGTACCATAGGTGTCAAAATAGGGTGTTAATATTTTTATTAATATGTTTATTCAATTCAAAGTACTTAAATATGAAAGGAATAAGTTAGTATTTTGGCACATTTTGAGTGATTGGTGTTTTAGGTTAAGTTAATTCCATGAGATTTGATGCCATTGTAACATTATTGTATTGTTTTTCATAATTGCATGTTTATGTAATTATGTGTTTTGTGTTGTTTGTGTTTTAGTTTTTCTTATGGACAAGCAAATGTTTGAGTCCGGGGATGTTGATAGATATAAATTATACTATGTTTTTATATGTTTTAGATGTTTATTAGATGATTATCATGTGTATAGGCTTATAATTATGTTATTAACAATTTTTGCATATATTCTAAGTGTTTGTTTGGTTTAGAGAAAGAATTGGATCTTAATTTTATGTTTGATTTATTTGTGAGTGTTGGAAATCAGATAATTGAAGAAAAATGAAGATTTAAAGCAAATAAGGGATACACAACCATATATGGCCATGTAAGTCTCTTAACCCAGGTAGTGAATTATGTAGATTTTGAGTTATACGCAGTCTAGTACATAGCAATGTATTAGATCGTGTATCTCCCAAACAACAATTCTAGAGAATTTCAGCTTTTCCAGTGCAAGTTGTTTTGGTCTTTTGACGTGTTGGAGCTATTTTTGAGACTAAATTAAGTGGAGAAACCATAGAAAGAACCTTAGAAGCATTAAGAACTATTTAAGGACATTAAACACACCAAAAAAGGCACACACATCAAATTGAATAAAAGTGGTGAAATCAAGAAGAACATCCTGAAAATTCCAACACTCTAGATTAGGGCATTAAACAATTTTTTCTCTTTTACTTTTATCTTTTTTAGTTATCCTTGATATGTAATATGATTTTCTTGATTTTTATCATGTTTATGGGTATCTAGATCCCTATTACAAATTAATCCAGATTTATTTTGTGAATTTATTTCTTGTTGATTTCAATACATATTCTAAGATTTGTGATAATTATGCATGCTTATATTTGACAATAAATCGAGAGAGTGAGTCAAAAGTAATTATATTAGATTATTTAGTGAGAGTTGGTAATTTAATAAGTCTTACAATTATCACATTAACAATCATTCGAATAGAGATATTTTTTTAGAAATTTAATTGTCAAATAGATAACTTTGGATTTAATTGAAAACATTAGGGAAAGTTTTATAAATCGAGAGGTTACAAATCTGGAAATTTTGAATTCAATTATGGTTAATTGATTAGATGTTAAGAGGCTGTAATCAATACCTCAGGAAGTCAATGATCAAACACATAATTGAATTAATAAGAGTAAGGGAACAAAATAGGGAAAGAACAGCTCCTAAGTATTCAATCTTGACCATTCTAAATTTTATTAGCAACTAAACTACTTTATTGTTTAATTGATTTGTTTATTTATTTATTATTTATTTTATTTAATGGAATTGCATATTACCATAGACAAAGTTAAGTTTAGGTTGTTAGCTATTGCACAATTCTTGTAGGAATGATACCTTTCTATACTACGGGATACAATTTGTATACTTATAGGTATTGAGAGTTTTATTATATATAAAACTTGCTCAAGAAGGGCTATAAATATTTTCATCTGAGGCTCTAATCAATTTGTCTATCGACAAAATATTTCTCTCATTAAACTAGAGATGAAAATTTTGTTTTAGTGCAATATTTGTGTTACACATCATCTTCTTCACGTTGCCAGAGTTCCTCTTGACATAATTCAATCTAAATTATAAAGTGATCCTGCTTATCTTATTCTACAAAATTAGGAAAGAGTTGCTATGCAAAATTTTTCTAGTGTAGTCTTATATGATTATTCTCTCATAAAACAAAGATCTAGGATAGGTTGGATGAAGAGTGGAGATAAAATACATCTTTTTCAATAGAGTTGACATAAATTGGGGAAACTCTAACATGATCATTTCATTGCAATTTAACAATCAGGTACTTGATTCCTAAGATTTAATGCTTCATGGTTATTTCAAATATTTTCCAGATATCTTGTCTTATCCCACATATGCTACCTCTTCTTAACTATTCTTGAGAGAAATCATGCTAGACAAGATTTGTCATATGGATGCTGATTTTCTTAACAAGCTTATTACAAGTCAAGAGATTAAGATAAGCACCTTGACCTAATGGATTCAACCCTCATTTCCTCAAAAAATCCTAGCATCTGACAAAGAATATAGTAATTGATATTGCTATAGATTTCTTTAAAAAAGATCAGAAGCTATCAAAAATTAATAACACTTTTGTAACTCTAATTCCTAAAAATAGAAAACAAAGATATATTTCTTATTGTAACAATATTTATAAGATCATTTCTAAGATCTTGGCTCAAAAGGATTAAAGAGTTCTTACATAAATACATTGACTTTTTATAAGGTGCCTACTTATTTTGCACAATTATGGGGATAACCTCATGTTGATGCAAGAACTTTTCATAACTTACATTAAGAAAAGAGGAAGAAAGACTTGTATCATTAAGATTGACCTAAAGAAGGCCTATGATAGTGTATATTGGGCTTTATCCTAAATATTTTACAAGCTTTAGAATTGCCTGCCACCTTAGTCCAGTGGATATCACAATGCATCATCTCACCTTCCTTTAAGATATTGATAAATAGTTAATCTAGTAAGTCTTTCAAAAGCACCAAAGGACTTAGGCAAAGAGATCATATATCACCTTACATATTTACACTTGTTTTGGAAGTTTTCAACATAACCTTGAAGAAAGTCGTGGAAAGAACCAAAGATTTCAGGTTTCATTATAGGTGTAAGAAACTAAGGATTACTAATCTATGCTTTATAGATAATCCCGTACTCCTTTCCAAGGCTGATTAGACTTTTGTATCAAATCTTATAAGAGCCCTAAAGATATTTAGCAAGATGTTTTGATTGGAAAATAATTTTTCCAAAAATTTCTTTTATTTATCAAATTTAATTGGAAGTGATCAATCCGTCATTGAAACTATCACTAGTTTCAAACTACAGAGACTTCCTATTTGTACCTAGGAATTCCCATTTCAACTACCAGGCATACATATAGAGATTTTAGGGTGAACATACAGGCAAATTGTATGCCTAAGTTTGAACATCAAAATGTTGGCTAGAGAAGATGGGGTTTCAGGAGAAAGAACAAAGGCAAAAAAGTTATTCCTTAGAGACCCATAGAGAAGATGGAAAGCAAACTTTCTGGCACTAGTTTGAAGGTGACATCGACGCCTGAGTCATGGTTAAACATATTCTCTTTGTTTAATGTTGAATCTCTCTTTAAGGATTGTTATTGTTGTTTTACGTTGAATGATTTTGGTATTGTAAAGATGATCTTAATGTGTTTATTAGATTGTTTTATTACAAGCTCATTGTTAGAATCTTGAATATAGTTCATAATTGTTGTGTTTGAGATTTGCTAATAGCCACTAATGACTTTGAATCGTTAGGAACAACCTAACTTAAGTAAGATAACTTGAGCTTGTGAGGTAACTGCTCATATTGATTTGTTTTCCATTTAGTAATGCGACTGCGCAATTAAATCTAAAGAGTGTATTCTAGGTTATTTGGTGGTTAGGTTTAATTAATAAGCATATCTTAATTAAACACACTTTAAGAGAAAACCAGGATTGGCAAACATGTTATTAGTCTATGATCAATTGCCCTAGAAGAGGTGTGAAAGCATTATAACACTGAAACGTGTTTAATTGTGTATAGGTCGAGATTGATTCGAGAACTAGGTTTTACACATATTTAACACTTTTCTCACTTTTGACTATTTTTTATAAATTACTTTCGTAGTTTAATTGTATTTTGTTTTCTCAATTGCATCAATTGAAAAATCCCCCTTTTTATTTCCTTTGCATTGATATTTTCATAATGAGAATTAATCGAACATTCCCTATGGATACGATCCAGACTCACTGCAGCTACAAATTTTTAATGTGTAGAGTTAGGTAAATTTTGCGGTGCATTTGACATATGTTCTTAAATTTTGGTGTCGTTGCTATAGAATGTGGTGATTTGATTTTAGTTGGTGTTTTCTATATATATCTATTATAATCATTTCTTTTAGTTAGTTGTTAATCTTTAAACATTTGTTAGTGTTGGTATATGGTAGCTACCAGATCTCTTTATAGAAAACCTGTACAATTTTAATCCAGAGATCAAGAGGACACTACAAAGATTAAGAAGACAAAGAAGAACATTTCAGAAGTAGAACAATGGCAAATCTAAGAATGATAAAAGAGTTAGTTGCACCAAACTTAACCCAAAGACCTTTATGCGTTATATTTCCTAATTTTGCTGAGCATGTTACTTTTGTGCTTAAGTCTGGGTTAATAAATTTGTTGCATAATTTCATGATCTAATTGATGAGGATGCGCATAAGCATCTCAAGGAGCTCGATGTGGTATGTCTAAGTATAAAGCCTCCAGGGGTGACAGATGAGCAAATCATGCTTACAGCTTTTCCATTTTCACTTAAAGATATAGCAAAGGATTGGTTATTTGATCTACTTGCTGGGAGTGTGAACATTTAAATGGAGATAAAGCTGTTATTTTTGACAAAATATTTTCCCACATCAAAGACAACGAGTATATGAAAGGAAATCTATGGTGTAAAGCAACATAACAAAGAATCCTACTATGAGTACTAGGAGCACTTTAAGAAGTCGTATGCTAGTTGTTCCTATCAAGACATATCTGAGCAACTTCTTATCCAATATTTATAAGAAGGATTGCTACTAATGGAGAGGAGTCTAGTTGATGCAATAACTGGTAGGGCATTATGTGAGAAGACTCTCATAAAAAAAATAGGATTTTAATTAAACGTATGGCAGTTAATACCCAACAATTTGGCACTTGCAACGATATTTGTCGGGTAACCTAAGGGAATTTGATTTCTATTTGTTTGCATTTTTGCATTTTCTATTTTCACTAAATATTCCATTTCTTTCATTTGATGTTACATTGGGGCAATGTAAGTTTTAAGTGTGGGGGTAGGGATCTTAGTTTTTATACATGTTTTTGAGCTTAATGGTTGCTTATGTGACTTTTTAGGACTTTTCAAAATAGAAAAACCAAAATTAAACAATTTTTCTTTTTCTATTACTTTTAAGACTATATAGTCACGATTAGAGTGAATTGAGTAGAAAAATCTATGGCGACTTTAGCATATAATTTTGCTCTTGTGATAAGTCAATATCCATTATCTTTAGAAGAGTAGTAACTAATGGTTGACAAAAGTCAATGAGATTTTGAGCCTTATTTGATTGACGCATCCATATCAATCTCATGTTCATTTATTTACGTGTGACATTCATGACATATACATCTTGACTTTGCTTCTTGACTTTGTTTTGATTTTCTATTCAAGACTACATTTTTATCATATGCATTAACATGAAAATGATATAGGCATTCGTTGTTTTTATCAGCAACATTAGTCAAATAGCCTACCCATTGATATGAATTTTCCTTTTTTCAGCCCCTTAAACTTTATTAGTCTTTCTTTTTGTGCTAACCACATTACATGCTTTAAATTAAACCAAATGCCCTACCTAAATCTTAAAACTAGTGGATCATCTGTTAATTGTTGATAACTATGGATGTACAAAAATATAAGTATGGAGGTATGGTTTACTTATGTGCAGGATGCTTTTAATTATTAGGATGCCATTTTATGTCTTATCAATGAAATTCACATATTAATATAGCTTCTTTCATTTTTTATAAAAAAAAAGAGTGAAAAGAAAAAAAAAGAGAAAATAAAAAATGTTTGAATAAAACTATCAAGGAGGAAATGCATTTGTTTTGCAAAGTTGTTCATGATTAGTTTCTCCTCCTAACGTTGTATAAAATGGGTTACATAAGTTTAATGCTTATAAGGTAATGTTGTTTAGGAAGGATTACTCATTATAGTTTCAGTGTATCATTATCAACGATTGTTTTTATGAGTGATTCCTTATAATTGGTTGTGCTTCATGCGATTTATGGTATAAGATCTTGAATTTGAGTAGTGAAACATAGTTGTTGCATTCATCATAGCTGATGGTACCCAATTTTGAATCAGTGTTAGTTGTTGCGCTTGATATTGCATTAAGTTCTACCTTTGCTTAACTAGCTTTGATGGTTTTTATGGTACATTACTCAAATACACCTCATCTTACCCTTACCTACATTACAACCTTAGAAAAGTCCTTTGCTTCAAGATTATGCATAGGAATCTTAGTGGTGGAGAAATGAAATGATATGTAAAGTTGTAGAATGTCATGATCATGAATGGTATTTGAGTTTACCTAGGGATCTATCCTACTTAAAATCATTTTGTCCAAGTTTACCTCTAGATTGCTCAGTTTATAAAGATGATGAAAGTTGATTGATCATGATTAGAAGCATTGAATTTTGTGTTCTAGCTATGATTTTGGAAGTTATTTCTCTTTGTTTATGACTATCTCTTATTGAGAAATATGGAAAATAAGTAAGTGTTTTGGTTTTTGACTTTGACTTTGACGATTTGCCTGAGGATAGTCAAAAGCTAGATGTGGGGGAACTTGATGTATGATTAATTCTTGATAAATATAATCCTTGACACTCAGTGATTAATGTTTTAAAATGCTTAAGACACTCACTTTAGTTTATATTTAATTTTAGGTACAATTTGGAAGCATAAGGGCTAAAGTGAGTTGAAAGCACACTCTTTAAGCCATCTTCTTGATAAGAAAATGTTGCAAACATTACGTATGGAGGATTATTGGAGACTTACAACTATGCATGATTTTATCATGGCCTTAAGATACCACTCAAGGCCATGCAAGATATCTCACAGGCGTGACACATGATTGAATGGGTGATTGAACCCAAGTGTCCTATATTATTTAGTGATATTTTCATGGTTTTTGTTATCCTTTTCGACTCTTTTTGATGGATATTGTGCTTAATTTAGCTTAAGAATACTTGTTTTGAATTAATATAGTTTGAGGGTAAAATTTTCATAATTAGTTATTAATCGCACTTAGTTGGTTTCTAGGTAATTGATACTACAAAATATTGCTTTTCATTATAGGACACTCAAGAAGTAGAGCCAAAGTGAAGACCAAGAATTGCAGCACACAAAGTCAATAGCATCAACACTGGCAGATTTCGGCGCGACAAAGAAATTGTTTCGTCACAGCGAAACTAGGGAATATTACTAGAGACCTCTCGGGATAAGTTTGGCCCAGCGAAGTCATTCTTTCACCGTGGTGAAACATTCGAATAAAAAACCTAGACCTGAACCATTTTTGGAAATTTCACTTACCCATTCGTGCAAACTGACCTGGATATCATTTTAGAAAAACCCTATTTTAGGATAAATGAAAAAGAACTTAAGAAGGGAGCCTCCATCTGATTCTCTATCATCTCTCTATCATTTTTCTCTCATCTAACTCTCATTTCCTCCATTTTCCATTGTCAAACCTCCACTGTGGGTGACCCAGATTCATTCCTAGTTGTGAAGCTTCCGGGTGTAATGCATGACTAGGTATTTCTTTTCCTCTTGAAGATGTAGCAATGACTGTAGTTTAATAAGCTTAAAAGGGGAGTAGTTTAATCTATGGTTTAGCTATGAATTTATAGATTCCTTGGTAAAGGATTTGTAATTTGTAGTTGAGCTATTTAATCATAGTTTTAATCGAATGCTGGAAACTAACCTAGATACCATTTTAGAAAACCCTATTTTGGGATAAGTGAAAAAGAACTCAAGAAGGGATCCTCCATCTGATTCTCTATCATCTCTTTATCATTTTTCTCTAATCTAACTCTCATTTCCTCCATTTTCCATCATCAAACCTCCACCATGGGTGGCCCAGATTCATTCCCAGTTGTGAAGCTTCTGGGTGCAATGCGTGGCTTCTTTTCCTCTTGAAGATGTTGTAATGGCTGGAGTTTAATGAGCTTAAAAGGGGAGTAGTTTAATCCATTGTTCAGCTATAAATTCCTAGGTCTAGGATTTGTAATTTGTAGTTATGCTACTTGATTATAGTTTTAATCGAATGTTGGATGTTCATTATGTATAGTTTAGATTAGTTTATGTAGAACTTTGAGCTTAAATATATGACTTTTCATATATGTCTATTTGTAATCTTCTTGATTCTCTCTTGTCTTGCATGGTTATATTTGATATTGAGTTGATTCTAGATTTTAATTGACCTATTGCATTGGCTGATCCTATTAGACACACTAAGAGCACTTAACAAGATCTCAAGAAATGGATTCCTATTGATTAAGATCATGGACTTAAAAGTACTTTAAGGTTTACCATTTTGAAGCTTAGTGATTTCTACTCCCACTAAAATGCATTAATTCAAAATATTTGTGGCACTTAAGAATGGGTCATGTCAACAAGAAAAGACTTGACAGGTTAGTGAAGGATGGGATCCTTGCAGGCTTAGACAATGATCCATTACCCACCTGTGAATCTTGTATTGAAGGAAAAATGACCAAGGCCTCATTTCCTTGTAAAGTAAACAAATCTGAATTTGCATTAGACTTGGTACATACTAATGTGTGTGGGCCCATGAACATACAGGCTAGAGGAGGTTATGAATACTTCATAACCTTTATAGATGATTAATCTAGACATAGCTATTTGTATTTGATGCATAGAAAGAGTAAATCCTTTGAAAGGTTCAAAGAATTCAAAGCTTAAGCTGAAAAGCAGCTAGGCAAGCCATTAAAACAACTTTGATCGAATCGAGGTGGTGAGTACTTATCTGGAGAGTTCCAACAATTTCTAATTAACAATGGAATTGTTTCTAACTTGTCAGCTCCTCGAACACCTCAATAGAATGGTGTAGCTAAGAGGAGGAATAGGAGTCTATTATAAATGGTAAGATTAATGATGTCCTACACTAGCCTTCCAGAATCATTCTAGGGATATGCCATACAAACTGCAACTTATGTTCTTAACTTTTCTCCATCCAAATCGGTGTCTAAAACACCTAGGGAGTTATGGAATGGCCGAGTGCCTTTATTGCAACACTTCAGGACTTAGAGCTGCCTAGCCTATGTTCTAAGGCCTGAATCCACAAAGATGGAACCAAAGTCGGAAGTATGTTTTTTTGTAGGATATCCTACGGGTACACGAGGGTACTATTTTTACAGTCCTCAGGATAGGGAGGTATTTATGTCGACAAATATGACCTTTTTGGAGTAATAATTTGTGAGAAATCAAGAAGGAAGAAGTGAAGTAGTACTAAAGGAGTTAGCTATTTCATCCAAACCAAGAGTTGATTTGGATATAGCAGAATAAGATGTCAAAATGGATTCAATAGTTGGATCAAAAGAGCAGCCTGACATCAAGTAGTGCCTAGATATAGTGGGAGGGTTGTGAGAGAACCAAACAAATATCTAGGTCTAGGACAAGGCATAATTGCCATCTCGGACCAAGAAAAAATGGACCCCATTACTTATACACAGGCTATTAATGATATTGATGTAGAAAAATGGTTCAAGGCCATAGAATCAGAAATAGATTCCATGTACACTAATGAAGTTTGGATCCTTATAGATCTACCAACAGATGTAAAAGCCATAGGGTGTAAATGGATCTTTAAAAGGAAAAGATGATCAGACAGAAAGGTATAGACTTTTAAATTCAGATTAGTAGCTAAAGGCTATACTCAAAAAGAGGGTATGGACTATGAGGAGACTTTTTATCTAGTTGCCATGCTTAAGTCCATCAAAATTCTTTTAGCCATAGTAGCCTATTTCAATTATAAAATATAGCAAGTCCATCAAGACTGCATTTCTTAATAAGGATCTTGAGGAGACCATTTTTATGGCCTAACCAGAAGGATTTGTTGAGCCAAGTAATGAGCATAAGGTATGTAAATTGTAGAGGTCTATTTATGGATTTAAGCAAGCATCTAGGACTTGGAACATTAGGTTTGATAAGTCTATTAAAAATTATGGGTTCATATAAAATCTAAATGAGCCTTGTGTTTATAAAAAGATACAAGAAGGCAAGGTTATTTTCCTAATTTTTTTATGTTGATGACATTCTACATCATCATTGGGAATGATGTAGAAATGTTATCTATGGTCAAAGAATGGTTGAACGAACTGTTCTCAATGAAGGATTTAGGAGAGGCTAACTATGTTCTAGGGATCAAGCTTATAAGGGATTGTAAGAACAAAAATATAGCCTTGTATCAATTAACCTACATTGAGAACATGCTTAATAATTTTGCCATGCAAGATTCCAAGAGGGGTTTCGCACCTACTAAACATGGAATCAAACTTTCAAAGGAGTAAGCACTTAAGACCTAAGAGGAGGTCGAACACATGCACAACATTCCATATGCTTCAACAATTGGAAGTTTAATGTATGCTATGCTTTACACCAAACCCGATATCTATTATGCAGTGGCACTGGTAAGTAGATTCTAGTCCAATCCAGGAATAGGGCACTGGACTGCGGTTAAGTGCATACTGAAGTATCTTCGTAGGATGAAGAACTTAATGCTTGTTTACTTTGGAAGTAACCTTATTCTGACAGGATATACAAGTTCTGATTTCCAGTCATATGTTGATTCAATGAAATCAACTTCTGGGTCCATATTTATTTTAGAAGGTGGAGCCATAGTCTGGAGGAGTGTTAAGCAATCTTGTGTTGCTAATTTGAGTATGGAGGTTGTGTATGTTGCTGCTTGTGAAGCAGAAAAAGAAATAATCCAACTTTGCAAGTTCCTAAATGATTTGGAGGTAGATCTTGAGGCAGAAAAGGCCATTACACTTTATTGTGATAATAGTGAGGTAGTGGCTAATTCCAAACACTTTGAGAGAAAGTATCATCTTATAAGGGAGATAATGCAACATGGTGAGGTGAATGTGGTAAAGATTCCCACAGAGCAAAACCTTGCTGATCCATTTATGAAGACACTGTCTCAAAAGAGTTTTGAGGGTCACTTAGAAGGGATAAGAATAAGGGAAATGTCATACTTGCTTTAGGGCAAGTGGGAGATTGTTGGGGTTATGTAAATATATTGCCCTGGAAAGCATATGTATTTACATATAACTTAATTTTCTTCTAGTTATTTTTTTAATGAAAATATTTATTATTAATAAAATAAAAGAGTTTGGTTTTATTTGTATAAGCATTTTATAACTAGTCATAAGGTACTAAGATTCTTTTATAAGTAATATACAATTACATGGAGATGTATGGAAACATGTGTTGGATCGGAAAAAGAAAGCATGCCATATTTGGAGAAACGATAGATTTCAAAACCTTTTAGAAATCTAAATTGCAGCGGAAGCAATATATCCAAATCATCGTGCCAATCTATACATGATATGGTATAAGGATAATAATAAATATAAACAAGATAGAGATTATATTACCAACTCCTTCGTTACAGCTTTAACTCCTCGCTACGCTATCCTATCCTCGGCAATATATCCTCTCGTAGGTGATGTATCCTCTTCTTCTTGTTATTTTTTCCTCTTCTCGATATTGTATCCTCAACCAATTTGATCTACCACTTGTTCTTCTTGGACAACTTAGTTAACAAGATCCTTTGGTGGGAAAGGAGAAGAAAACTTTGGAGGAGAATTTGTTTAGAAGAAAGAAGACCAAGAATAAGACACTCTCATGCAATTTTCATGCAAGATAGGAGAGAGAGTGATAAAAATGTACGAACCCCTTCTTACTCCCTCACACTTTCAGTTAACAACAAAGGAAAGAAGAGTTTTCCAACCAATGCATCATTTTTTCATTTAATCAATCATAAAGAAGCAATTAAATAAGACTCTTCTCTTTTGACTTTAAGATGACTATATGAAAAGTCTATTAACCAAAATGAGACCTATCAATTTCGTTTTTGATGATCAAATAAGGAAGATGGTCCATCCAATGTACATCTTTCTTCTTTAATCCATTAAATACTAATAGGTTATATGGTATCATTAAAAGATAACCATTAAATCATTTAATGGTAAGTTCACAACTCCATTTAATGATGACAAATCATAATAAAGACCATCTTTATTTAGCAATTTAATGTTAAATGTGTAGTTACACATTCAACCCTAATGGAAAATGAAATTACACTTTACTTTCTTAATTTTTTTAATTTAATTAATCCAATTAATCAAATTAAACCAAAATCTAGCCCATTTCTAAATGTACATTTGGGCTTCTAATTATCCATTAATTAGTGTAAGCCTAACATTCAATTATGGGCTTCTAAAACCTCCATTTATATTTCTTACTTTGCTTAATAACCTTCCTTGAAGCCAGGTGAGGAATCTTATTGGACTTCGATAATTCAAGCTCCAATAAGCCCATAATTAATTTAATCTCATTAGAATAAATTCTTGCTTATTAACTAAATGTTATTCCACTAAAGACAATTAGTTGAACTCTTGAATAACTAAATGTTATGAGAAGACATATTTCAAATAATATGTCCAATTGCAAACCCTATCATGAACCTTATTATAGCCATCCGCACAATAAAGGGTAAAATTACCATTTTGCCCTTATGTTGAGTTTTCCTTCTAAATCTCC
Organism: Erythroxylum areolatum; assembly: GCA_024520975.1. Classification (NCBI taxonomy): domain Eukaryota; kingdom Viridiplantae; phylum Streptophyta; class Magnoliopsida; order Malpighiales; family Erythroxylaceae; genus Erythroxylum; species Erythroxylum areolatum. Next base: position 33,677,493 of record JANIJH010000001.1, on the reverse strand, counting down.
TGTTTTACTTTATATGGTGATTAAAACACAAGATCTCATCTTTGTGTTAAGACTTGATGGGTAGCTAGTCCATCAAACTATTGGCACCAGTTTAATCACCAAATCTCCTTAAAACATCTAGAAGTGATGATATCACTATAAACTCTTTATTTGAG
>JANIJH010000001.1:33560395-33570463 GCA_024520975.1 Erythroxylum areolatum | reverse complement strand
AGATTTTTAAGAATTGAGATTTGGATTTGAGGATGAATTTCCAATTAGGAAAAATTAAGTTGCTTTGTATGAGTTTTTAATGAATGAAAGAGAAAAAAAATTTTAAACCGATTTTGAATATCTTAGACAGTTTGTTCTTATGGTTTCCAACGCTAGCTTTCATTAAGATTCACGTTTTCGGACGTCGAATCTGCTTTAGAATTGTTTCTGCTTTATGATTCGCTTGAACCGTTTTATTTGTTTTGATTCCGAACCATTCGTAATCGATCTGCTTTGGAATTTGTTTTCGTCTCATGATCCATTCATTTGTTTTGAACCGTTCGTTTCGCTTTGCTTCCGTTCTTTCGTTTTGTTTCGGATTCTGATTTCGCTTTTGGCTTTTCGCGTTAGATTTCCTTCCTAAGATTTGTTTGGTCCATTGTGTTTTCGATTCGTTTTCGATTCTTTTACTTTTGTTTCGAATTCCTTCGCTTTGTTTAGGATCCGTTTTCCGTTTCTCCGGTTGGGGTCCGGTTCCGAGATCGGGTCCCAACAATTTAAGATCATAAGGCATAAATGAAGGGCAAAATGGACTTTTATCACTCATTAAGGGTATTTTTAGAAGAAGAATCATGAATGAGGGAGAATGAAGAAGACAAATACGAAAATAAAGAAGAGAAGAAGAGAATTTCGGTAAAAGAGAGAAAAGAAGAGAAAACTCATCTTTTCTAAGCTTTCTAGAGAGATTTTGAGATTGTGCAAGAAGGGAAAAAGGTAGAGGAAGATAAGAGCTTTCTTTTGAGCCTACAATCTTATTATTTGGTGAAGATTCAAGGTAAGTTTGATTTTAATCTTTTGGATTTATGGAAGGGTTTTGGTTTAAGAAGCTTAGGAAATGCATGGGTTTAAGATTTCTAGGATCAATTTTATGCATATATGTCTTGGGGTTCTCAAATTGGAATTCCTCTTGAATTGGGATTTTTGCCAATATTGAAGGAAATCAAGAGGAGAGGCAAGAGGAACAAAAGGCGAGGTACATTTAAGCAAGTTACAAGGAATTCAAGTTGGGTTACATTTTTATAATTGAATAATAAACCATTAATGTTTCTTTCAAGAAATGGAAATAAATGTTTTCAACTATTTTTTAAATGTGCATTTATTGTTCTTTAAATGCTTTGAGAAAGTGTTACATGTTGTGTATACGAATTTTGTGAATGAATTATGAAATGAAAAATGGAAATGATTTTGAAAGGATATCAAGTTTATGAAATCATGTTTTGAAAATGTGTCATTTTAGGCAACAAGTTTACGAGATGTGAAATGCATGATTATGTAGGTTTGTGGTGGTCACCTAAGTATGTCAAATGCACTTTGACTAAAAACTTCTCCTGCCTACCTGCTAGTGGTATGAAGCTCCTTTATGGACTCTCATAAATTCATGGCTATGCAAGACCATTAAATAGGATTGCAATAGTACACTCTATTCATAGCTACACAAGACCATTAGGTTGAAATGTGTAGTACATTTTGTTTTGGATCCACCCAAACCATTTGATGTGCTTATGTGTTGCAAGTTTGTTGAATGCATGATTTATGTTGCCTTTAAATTGCTTGATAAATTGAGAATTAGGAAATATGTGTTTTATGATTTAATGTGAGTTTTATAATGAAAATGAATATTTCAATAGTTTTTGCTTGTTACCAATTATAAAACTATTACGCACAAGCTTTAACCTCATCTCCCCTTCTATCCTATCTTCAGGTGATGAGTAAGAGATCGAGTAACCAAGAGGCATGGCATCACTGAAAATTTTCATTCTTTTTGTATTTTGAAGTAGTTATGTAAAACCTAAGGCTTTAGCAGCATTTCAAGTTCTTATTCGCTCATGTATATTTTGGTTATTTTGTATTTTGGATTATGAAACCAAAGATGTATTGTGGCTTGAAATGTCATTAAAGCTTTGTAAAACTCTTATCTTTGGAGGTTAATGAAATATATTTCATATGCTCATGATTTTCCCGTTTGGTACATTGATACTTTAAGTTTTTCATAGGGCAAAACTTTATGATTTGACTTCAGGGGAAAGTTTGGATTAATATAGGCCAAATTAGACAAAGATGTCTTCTATAATGTTGTATCTTATCTTTCTAGCTTTCCAACGGTATATAGTATGTAATTTTTGGACATCAAAGTTGAAAGTTATGATCATTTGAAGTTAGCGATGTCGTATAAGATGTATATGTAAGACAGCTTCGGTCGCGATCGTACCAGGCACTCTTGCAATTGCACTAGGCGCTCTTGTGATCGCACCTTCCCTCCTTGTGATGGCACCATTCTCCTTGCAATTGCACCTACCTTCCTCACGAGTGCACCTTCATCAGTGCAATCGCACATTTGTTCCTCGCGATCACACCCAAAGGGTTTTCTAGCTCTGAACATATTTCACTCTTTTAGCCATAACTTTGTCATCCTACCTACAAATGACTTGATTTTTAAAGAATTAGATTCCTAACACATTTATCTATCTCTCCATAAAAATTTATAGCTTTAATGTTGATTTTAAAAAGATTGATCGAATCAAAATAAGGTATCGGTTGGAAGAGTATGAATTGGATAATTTACCAAACATACTTCAGTATTTTGATAATATCTTGATCTGTAGAGCTCCGAATGAGTTGGTTCTTATTTCAAAATAAAGTAGAGACATAGCCCTACAAATTCTTTGAAGGAATAGAGTTTTAATCTAGTCTCTAAGAATTTCAATTTTGGGATGGAAATTGAGCATAGAATACTACTTTAGTATAAGAATAGTTCTGAATTGGGGCCCAACACTCATGGTATCAGCGAATGAAGATGAACCGATGTTGGCTAATGAGAGTTCATAAAAATAACCCTATAAGAAGCACGCTCACGTCTTATGATATTTCGGATAGTTGGGCTTTGGAAACAGGGTCCAACAACAAATTGTTTAAACAATTCAAATAGTTTATTACTTTTTGCCAAAATCTAGATTGTAATATGTAATCATTTGATAAATTTTATCAATGTTAGAAATATCACAAGTTCAAGATGTAGCTATAGCTAGCACAGGCAAGTATTGGTCAATCCTACAAATAAGTACTAGTAATTACCCCTTTTCTATTATCTAACCTTTGAATAAGTTTGTGTGTTTAATTAAAAATTAAACTAAACAACTGAAATAAGATTAAAATAATAATAAATGCAAAAAAGGAAAATATTAAGAAGATGTCAATATAAAATAATAATAGTTTTTTAATATTGAATCCTTATAAGAAACCCTTAAATAATAACCCTTTATCGTGCAATTATATTATTGATTATTAGACCATGGAAATTCCTATCTTATGTTAATCTCTATCTCAAGACTATTAACAACTAATCTATTAGTTGATCAACATAAATCTTTCTAGTTAAAACCTCTAAGATTGCATTATCGATTTATGAATTTTGTTATTAGGTTTGACCATAATTTAGAGGATTTATATCAACCTATCTTTAGGTTTGTATGCAACTCCTTCCAATTATGGTAGATATATTCATACAAGAGGATTTCTTAATATCAATCATGAAAAATCAAATCATGCACTAATAGCCCTGATATATTACAACAAGAATTCTTCTTGTTTTATCCAAATTCTTCTTCTAGTGAATTTTCTCGCAAGTTTGGATTGGATATTGTTATCTATCTGATCTTTTGATGTATTCTTCTTGTTTTATCCAAATTCTTCTCCTCCATGAAGGCAATTATCACCTATAAATGCACTTAAAGATAATTAAGTACCAAATATATTATAAAACTAGTAAATAACAAACAAAACGTATTAAATATGGGCATATAATTATAGTCAATTAAGCATTTATCAAACATCCTTATACTTAAGCTTTTACTTATCCTCAAGCAAATCATAATCTAAATTTTCTATTTTTAAACTACTAATTTCACAAGGGAGAGTAAAACTCCTTAGATCGATAAGCTTCTCTAGTATTTTGCTTTTCAGAGTTTCTGAGCTCCTTTTGCTCAGCGTTGTAGTTTCCAACTCCTCCAACTTTTCCTTATTTGATAGTAGCAGATTCAAATTTTTCATATGCTTTGGCTGTTAAGTCAAAATGACTTTACTTAAATATGATTTTGATGTATAACAAAGAGACAGAATAAAAGTAGTTAGAAAAGCAGACACAGCAAAACAGATGAAGAAAAACAAAAGCAGACGAAGCAATACAGACGCAGACGAATTAAAAAGCAGACGCAGACGCAGACGCATAATAAAAGCATACGAAGACGCGAATTGAAAAGCAGATGAAGACGCGAATTGAAAAGCAGACGAAGACGCGAATTAAAAAGCAAACGAAGACGCGAATTGAAAAGCAGACGAAGACGCTAAGAAAAATAGACGCAGAAGAAGAAAAGAAAGCAGACGCAAGAGTCAGTTCGGGTTAGTTACAGAACTCAACTGATTAACCGTTTCTTTCAAGATCAAAGAAGCAAGATTCAAGAAGCAAGAATCAAGAAGTAGTTGGAGACAAAGTCTATAAATACAAGTCGAAGTCGAATATTGCAAAGTTAGCAAAAAACGCTAGTTGAATTACATCTACGCGATCGTAAAAGGCATTTTTGTGAGATCACTGTGCAAATTAGCCGAGAGATAATCTTACTGTAACAAGTTTTCAAATACTTTTTAAGAAAGTAGTGCAGATAGCCTGCAGAGGCTAAGAGAGAAAGAATACTGATTGTACAGACCTGAAGAGGCTCGGGAAAGAATACTTGTGAAAGTTCAAAAGATAGTAAAATCTCAGAAAGACTTCTGAGGACTGGACGTAGCCCACGGTTTGGGGTGAACCAGGATAAATCTCTGTATTGAATACTTCTATCTCTATCTCTCTTTTAGATTCAAGTTTTATCATTACTTAGTTAGTAATCAAAGTTTTGATTAATTAGAATCTATCGGAAGTTCTGTAAAGGAACTTTATTTCTAACAAACGATTTTGAAAGAGTTTTCAAAAAGGGGAATACACAATTCAACCCCCCCTTCTCGTGCATTCTTATATCGTACTTAAGCCTTGTATTAACGTGTGATTCACTTCATTGGCATCTACACAAGAGCTTTAACAAAAGTTAAGTTAGTTTGGATTTAATTAAATAGTTTAAGGAATTTACCAAACTATGCATCTATTCAATCTTTCTTCACTTTAGCAGGGTATGGGTTGCTAGGTTGATATGACATTCACCTTTAGCTTTTACTTGACACTCGCTAGTCTCCTTCTTTTCTTCTACTTCCTTTTTAGGGAGCCCTTTTCCACTCTTTAAGGAGATTGCCATTAATCGTTAAGTGAAAAATATTACATCTTTTACCCTCCTAAACTTAGTCTGTATAATTTTTTTTATTACACATTTGGGCATGATTATTCATATTTTATTAGTTAAAACCCAAACTTATTTATTCTAAATTTTACTATAAAATTGGTCTACGTTGAACTATTTTTTAAGCTTAATGGACTGATGTAATTGTGTTCATTATATGTAGATGATTAAAACTCTAGTAGTCCAAACTTAAGCACCACATGCATTAAAACGACAGTCCATACAGCAACATAAGGAGGAAACCAGGAAGTCAGCAACAAAATGTGCCAACAAAGAGGAGTAATTGGAGTAAAATGTTGCAGCATGTAGCAGATGGAAGAGACCGAAACAACAATAACATGGAGAGAAAATGCAGTCTACATCATCTGCGTAATGTAGACAATATCTGCGTTTACGCAAACAAGGACGGTGTTCAAAAGAAGACACCAACGAGGGTTAAAAAGAAGAGTGAACAATATGCATGGCCAAACAAGTTAATTTGTCACATTAACATAACTGTACCGAGGAGAATAAAAGAGGAGGTGCAGTGAGGAAAAAGCCGAAGGGGTTTCAGTTGGGACAATTTTCATACAACTGAGGCATTTTCTTGGGAGAGAACCATGAAGGGTGAGATGTCTCGATGTCGGTTCAAAGGTAACATTAACGTCGACGACCTAGGTTAAGTGTATTTCACCATTTTTATTGTTTCTTTCTCTCATTAGAAATTGATTGTGTTATCCTATGTTAATTGATTTGGGTTTTGTGTATAGATAATCGTACTTTTGTTATTTTTTGGTTATTTATGTATGAACCCATTGGGTATTGTGAAAAGATTATTTTAATGTGTTCATTGAATCATTTATTTGTAAACCCATTGTTAGAATTTTGATATAATTCGTAATTGTTATGTTGAAATTCATGTGTAGCGACTAATGATTCGTAATCATTAAGGATAACATGACCTACATTAAATGACGTTTGGTATGTGATTATTGCCTTGATTAATAATTGGTTTTCCTAATTTGTAATGCTACTGCCTAATTAAATCTAGAGATCATATCCTAGGTTATTCAGTGGTTAAGTTTAATTAACGATCATATCTTGATTAAATACTACTTAAGAGAAAACTCAGGTAAATTATTAACCCAAGATTAATGGTTGCTAAGAGAGGTTTAAGAACAGCAAATCAATGAAATATGTTTAATTAGGGTGTAGGTCGAAATTGAATGAAAGAACCAGGCCCTTATTGAATTCCTCACTTTTATCATTTTTTCATGTTTTCTTTAATTTTTTTATTAGTCTAGTTTCATTTTATTTTCTTATTTCCAAAATCCAAACCCCCTTTTTCCTAAACGCCGATTAATTTCATTTTAACAACTTTACACGCACTCTTTGTGGGATAGACCTAGACTCACTATTGCTATAGTAGTAGTCTTGTTACTTTATTTTGACTAGCATTATAATGCGGGGTCAATTTTGGCGTTGTTGCTAGGGAGTACGGTGTTTTAGTTTTTTATTTAATTGGTGTTTTATATATTTGTTCATAATTGGTTTCTTTTCAGTTATTTCATGATCCTTTCTTTATTATGTTTCGTGTTTGTGAAAAAAATTTAAAAAAATTCATCGATGGAAATAGTTTTTTCTTTAATTCTTACCCTCAATCCTATAACCAAGGTTGGACTGATCAACCTAACTTTGGTTATGGATAGGATAACCATCAAAATTACTTCCATGATAGTTTGTAGGATGCACAACAATTCTTGTACAAACTAGAAGTTTCTTATCACGATTCAAGTACACCTCTGGAAGAATTGATTAATCTTGTGATTGCTAACAATCTTCAATTTCAACAGAGCCTACAATAGCAGTTGCAACAGTTCTAGTGGGAAATGAGGCATATAATGTCTAGAAACCACAATGTGGCAAGCCAAATGGGTGAGATGGCAGTAAGGATCGACTACTTAGAATCACAAATGGAAGAGCAGCCATATCAACCCGAGGTATACCTAATAAATGTTATTATGGCAACCTTACAGAGTGATGAGGAAGTTGATAATCTTGAGGTGACTACTTAAGGAATTGCTTATGTGGAAGAAGTTGAGGAGGAGCTCGAAGCATAAAAAGATACATCTTTTAGCTCGGAGGTAAAAACTAAGGTCATAATTATTATTAAGGTTGACTCTTTACCTTTACCTAGCAGGTTAAACGAATTAAATGAAGAAAAAAAAGGCAAAGAGATATTTGAAATATTTTCAGAGTGTATAAGCTCAATTGAGATTAAGAATCTGAAGATAGGGAGTACACTGGAGGTGAACGATTATCAACCAAGGCCCTATATAGAAGAATCACATGTGAAGGAACCATATGTGCTACGAGAAGATCATAATTTTGTCACGTAAGGAGAAGTATGGAGTCGATCCAGCGACCCTAAATAAAGGTGCTTCTTAGGAGGCAACCTAAAGGAAATAAAATTCTTTTCCTTTGCATTTACTCATTACTTTTTATATGCATGTATGTTTTTGAATTTGTTTGTTTTACTTTTTTTAAGTTTTCAATCAAAATGAGAGAAAGAATTAAACAAATGAAACAAATATTTTCTCATTTTATATTGCTCCTAGGACTATGTAGTCATGATTAGAGAATGAATAGCATGTACTTTTACTCTTGTGATTAGTCGATGTGTATTATCTTTAAAAGAGTAGTGACTAGTGGTAGACAAAGCCGATCAGATTTAAGCTTTATTTGACTAACACATTCATATCAGTCTCATTGTCTTTTGACAATGTGCGACCTTTATGACATGTACATCTTGATTTTGCCTTGAATTACTATTCGAGGCCATATTTTTATCACATGCATTAACATGGAAATGATTAGGCATTCTTTGTTTCATAAGCTATATTAGCCAAATAGCTTACCCATTATATGATTTTCCTTTTTAATAAGCCCCTTTGAGCCTTATTAGCCTTTCTTTTTGTATCAACCATATTACATGCTTTATACTTAACCAAATGTCATACTTAAGCCATAAAGCTAGTGGAACATTTGTGATTGTTGAGTTTGTGGATGTATAAAATTCTAAGTGTAAGGGTGGACATATGTGTAGGTTGGTTAATGTTAGGACTTTTTGTTATGTCTTATTATTAAATTGAAATTCCCATGTTAATGTGGTTTCTTTTAATGTTAAAAAAAGAAAAGAAAGGAAAGGAAAGGAAAAGAAAGAAAGAAAAAATTGAAAAAAAAAGTTTAAATAAATGTATCAAGGAGGAATTGCATATGTGTTGAAAAGTTGTTTATGATTAATGCATCTTCCTTGAGTTATAATAAATGTCTTATTTGAGTATGTTGAATACGAGGTAGATGTTGTCTTGGAAGGTTCACTATTGTGATTTCAATTTATTATTGGTGTAAATTGTATGAGTGATTCCTTTCGATTAGTATATGATTCATTTGGTTTGTGTGTGAGAGCTAAATGAGGTTGTGAAATATAAATGTTGCATTCGTCATAGTTGACGGCACCCAATTTTTTATGAGTGTTGCTTTGTTTCACTAGCTTAATGGCTTTCATGCTACTTGACCCAAATACATCTTACCTTACCTTTGCCCACATTACAACCATAAAAAATCCTTTGATCCATGATTTTACATGTGAACAGTAGTGGTAGAGAGATGAAATGATATGCAAAGTTATGGAATGATATGATCATGAGTGGTGTTGAGTGTACCTGTGGATATATTTTAGTTAAACACATTTTTTGAGTATATCATTAGTTTTTGAAGATGATGAATGTTGATTAATCATGAGTAAAAGCTTGGAATGTTAAATTCTTGCTATGATTTTTAGAAGTCATTCATCTTTGTTTATGATTATGTATTCTTGGAACATATAGGAAATGAGTCAATGTTTTTGGGTCTTTGAGCTTAATTTTAATGTTTTGCCCAAGGGTAGTCAAAAATTAAGTGTGGGAGAAATTGATAGATGCTTAATTGACTATAAAATTATTCCATAACACTTAGTGATTATTGACATGAAATTGCTTAAGATGCTCACTTTAACTCATATGTGATTTTAGGCACAATATGGAAGCAAAGAAGTTAAAATAAGTCGAAAGCATGATATTTGGGCCCTTTTCTAAAGATTAATTTTCACTTGTCTTCATGGAGCAAAAAGAAGAAATTAAAAGACAAAAAGAAAATTAAAAGAAGAAAAAATGCAAATAATGTCAGCTGCATAGATTATGCATGCAATTACATTAATTAACAACTAGGAATTAAATGAGACAAAATGGCAGTGCTGGAAGCAAATGAAAATAGTTGGAAGGAAGCATTCCATGACTAAAATGATGCAGCACAAATGGGAAGCAACAGACGCCTACATAAAATGCAGACAGCGTCTATGTTCAACACAGATGTTTTCAAGTTTTTAAAGCGTGTACAATAGCATGACCCAAGAAATTAATTGGTCACATCACAAGAACAGTAGCTAGGGAATGAAGTGAATCACACGTTAATACAATACTTATAAAACAATATAGAATGCACGAGAAGGGGGGTTGAATTGTGTATTCCCCTTTTTGAAATTCTTTCAAAATTGTCTTGTTAGAAGTAAGAAATTCTTTTACTGAATTTCGATAGATTCTAAGTAATCAAAATTTTTTGAACACTTTGTTTACTGATTAAGTAATAATGAAAACTTGAAACTAAAGTAAGGATAGAGATAGAAGTAGTC
>JANIJH010000001.1:33523978-33555111 GCA_024520975.1 Erythroxylum areolatum | reverse complement strand
TTGGTAAGTCATATTTAGGTTAATAGTCTTTTCATATAGCCATCTTAAAGATAAATGAGAAGAGTCTCATTTATTGGTTACTTTATGATTGATTAAAGTAAGATGTGATGCATTAGATGCTATTCTCTTCTTCCATTAAAGTGTTCTTGCATAGTTTGACTCTTTCTCTCCTTTCATGCATGAGTGAGCTGAAATTTGCAAGAGAAGAGTCTCATTTTTGGTTCATTTCTTCTAAAAAAATCTCCTCCAAACATTTATTCTCCTTTCCCACCAAAGGATTTTGTTAACCAAGTTGTCCTAGAAGAACAAGAGGTAAATCAAATTGGTTAAGGATACATCAACAAGGAGATGATAGATTGACAAAGAAAAGGATTCAAAAGCAAAGGCTTTGGATACAAGAAAAAAGAGAGGATAATGCAGCGAGGAATTAAAGTTGTAGCGAAGGAGTCGGTAATATCACTATCTTGTTTATGTTTAATATTATCCTTATACCATATCATGTATAGACTGGCATGATGATTTGGATTTATTGCTTCCACTACAAATAAGATTTCTTAAAAGTTTTGAAATCTACTGGTTCTCCAAATATGACATGCTTTCTTTTCCGATCCAATAATTCATTGTTAGTCCATCAATTTTTCTGCTCAGTTCTTCCACTTGGATTGCCAACTGCACCACTGTATTCGCTTCATACACTCCTGATGGATTATTAATTCTTACTCTAAAAGAGCATCAGTGGTAGTTGTTCATCATTATATCCTCAACAAGGTCATAGGCTACCTTTAATGTCTTGTTATTTAAATTACACCCAATTGCTACATTTATAGACTGCTTTTTGTTATAATTAAACCCATTATAAAAAGTTTGGATTTACATCCAAAGTGGAAAACCATGATATGGGTATTGTCTTAACATCTCCTTAAACCACTCTCATATATCAAGTGATTTAGAACTAAACTAGGAGTAGGAGGAGATATCGTTCCTCAACTTAGTAGTCTTCGTAGGTGGAAAAAACTTTAATAAAAACTTCTCGGCCATTTGATCCCATGTAGTAAGTGATGATTGTGGCATCGAATTCAACCATTGCTTAGTACCATTGCTTAGCCTTTACCTTTAGTGAAAATGGGAATAACCATAGTCTTATTGCATCACCATTTGCTCCATTTATCTTGAAAGAGTCACAAATCTCTAGAAAATTTGAGATTTGGACATTTGAGTCCTCATCTCGTAGTCTGTCGAATTGGGCAGACTATTGCACCATTTAAATGATACTAGGCTCGATTTCAAAGTTATTGGCACTCATAATCGGTCTAATGATGCTAGACTCCACTTTAGTTAAGTTCGATCTAACATAATCGAACAATGTCCTCTGTTCGTCTGCTATATTGTATGATTCCTCAGTTTCTACTTAGCCTGCAAGTATTATATTTGTTGATCTAACTTAGACTCTCTTAATTATGTCTTATTGATATTTTTGCTAGTTATTATCTCAATTTTTGGATCTTCATCAACTAGGTTCACTGTATTACTATGGTTAATAAACTAGCCAAGAGTTAAGATCTATAAGAAAAAAGAAAACTAACGAATCAATCAAATAAAATAAAATAGAAACTAAAATAAAACAAAATAGAGTAAAAATGGCTAGATTAATAAATTATAAGCCTTCCTAATACTACTAGTCCTTGGTAATGATGCCAAAAACTTGATTTGATAGATTAAAATAGTTTGTAGGTACTAAATCCCTCTAAGAAATGCTTAAATAATAACCTTTTATCATGCAATTACATTATTTATTGAACCAAGAAAATTCCTATCTTATGTTAATATCTTTCTTAAGACTATTAACAACTAATCAATTAGCTGATTAACAAAAATCTTTCTAGTTAAAATCCCATTGCATTATCGATTTGTGAATTCCACTATTAGGTTTAACCCTAATCTAGAGGATTTATGTCAACCTATCTTTAAGTCTGCATGCAACTCCTTCCAATTATGGTAGATATATTCATATAAGAGGATTTCTCAATCTCAATTGTGCAAAATCAAATCATGCACTATTATTCCTGATATATTACAACAAGAATAAAATGCATAATTGAGTCGCAATAAACCAATCAATAAAATTGCATTAAATAAAAGATCAAGTCATATTATTATCATAACCTAGGGTGCATCACACTTAGAAACTAAACAAGTTTATTTCCTACTCATAGAAAACAAAACCAATAACAAATATGTAGAAGAATAACTAAAGAACAAAGAAATTATAATTGTAAATATCTATTTTTCTTTTAATGAATATTCTTGCAAGTTATCAAATCTCTTGACGTATTCTTCATGTTTTCCTTGTTCCTTGATTAGAAATGTCACCTATTTATGTCTATTACGACTCAAAATTACTTAAAAATTTAGCTTCTCTTACTTTGCCTATACTCACGTACTTTTATAGTAAAAACTATGGTTTCTAGGTTATACACGATCAATATACATGGGTGTGTGAGTGATCGTGTATCCCCAAAAATACCTGAATTTGCTATTTCACAATAAATATGAGTACATAATTATAATCAATTAAGCATTTATCAAACATCCCCACATTTAAGCTTTTGGTTGTCCTTAAGCAAATCATAATCTAAATTATCAATCTTACAAGTGATTATGCAATGGGGGTAGTTCTAGGACAAAGAGTGGGAAAAGCTACATATGCCAACTATTATGCTTCAAAAATTTTAAGTCCAGCCTAATTGAATTATTTCACAATTAAAAAGGAGCTTTTTTATGTTGTGTTTGCTTGGAAAAAATTTCAATCATATTATTAGGCATTAAAGTTATTGTTTACTCTGACTGTGCAAGTTTGAAGTACTTGCTCACTAAGAAAGAAACAAAGGCAAGGTTAATCAGATGAATTCTCCTCCTTTAGGCATTTTATTTGGAAATAAAATATAAGAAAGGGACAAAAACCGTGTTGATTAGAAAAGAAGATGATATTCCTTTGAGAGAAACGTTTCCAAATGAATAGTTTTTTTCCTACCAATTTGACACCTCCATGGTATATAGATATTGTGAATTTTTTAGTTACTAACAAATTATATATAGGTTTGTTAAAGGCTCAAAGGGACAAATTGAAGAGTGAAGCCTAGTACTGCGTGTGCCTAAGAGCGAGACGCCTTCTATCTTGACCTTCTATCATTCATATGCTTATGGAGGGCATTTTGGGATAAAAAGGATTGCCTGTAAAATTTAGAGAGTGATTTTTATTGCCTTTCATTATTTAAAGATACATATGTCTTTTGCAAGTCATATAACAGGTGCCAACGATCAGGTAGAAATTAAATGCCATAAACTCCCATTCTTTTTTTTTAATTTTCTATGTTTGAGCAATTGATTTTATAAGATCGTTTCCTTTGTCTTTTGGCTTTCATTACATCTTACTTACAGGTGAATATGTTTGTAACTAGGTGGAAGCTACAGCCACCCAAACTAATGACACTAAAGTTATTGAGTTTTTGTCAGGTCTAACATCCTGTCTAGATTTGGGTAGTCATAAGTCATCATAAGTGACAAGGGAATACATTTTTGCAATAAGATGATAGAAAAGTTACTCAAGAAGTACCATATTATGCACAAAGTTTTCACCTCCTACCATCCCAAACAAGTGGCCAAGATGACGTATCTAACAAATAAATCAAGTTGATCCTAGAGAAAATAGTTCAACCTAAGAGAAATGATTAGAGCTTGAGGCTGGAACATGCATTGTGGGCCTATAAAAAAACCTATAAAATGCCAATTGGTATGTCCCCATATAGATTAGTGTTTGGACAGTCGTGTCACATTCCTATGGAGATGAAACACAAGGCATATTGGGATATCAAGTGTGGCAATATGAATTTTAATAATGGAAGAGTGCATAAAAAGTTGCAATTGCAAGAGCTAGAAGAGATGCGGAATAACTCTTATCAGAATGTAATAATATAAAGGAAAATACCAAAGCTTTCCACAAAAAGATGATCTAAAGGAAAAGCTTTGTTATTAGTCAAAAAGTGCTTCTTTATCTTTCCGTACTCAAATTATTCCCAGGTAAGTTACGCTCTCATTAGGTTGGTCCTTTTGTGGTTTCCAGTGTGTTCCTATTTGTTGTAGTGGAAATACGAAGATTAAATGTCATCATTTGAATTCCTATTATGATGGATTCCAAACAGAGAATGTGGAAGCAGTGATACTTCAAGACCCATATGACATCATTTAAAGAGTAAAATATGGAGGCAAGCTAAGGGGAGTTTGCTCTTTTTCTTTTACATGTTTTATTGAATGCTCCATGTCTTACATTAAATGTTACATTGGGGACAATGTAAGTTTTAAGTGTAGGGGTTAGGATCCTATTTATCATGTGTGTTTTTAAGTTTGTTTCTTATATGTTTTAAGTTAAAAATAAAAAATAAACAAACAAAATCATTTTCTCTTTTTCTATTGCTTCTAGGACCATATACTTATAATTAGATAGTAGAATTAACTAGAAAAGTTCATGGCAACTTGGGGATGTATTTTCATTTTTGTGATTGGCCAATGTAAATTTTCTTTAGAAGAGTAATGACTAATGGATAAATATAAGCCAATGAGATTTAGAGCCTTTTTAGACTGAAACATCTATATCAGTTTTATTATCTTTTGTTTATGTGTGGCCTTAATAACATGCACTTTCTAAATTTGCCTTGATTTTTTATTCGAGACTACATTTTTATCGTACGAATTAACATGAAAATGATATAAGCATTATTTGTTTTTTGAGTTACATTAGTCAAATAACTTACCTATAATTTTATACTCCTTTATTAATGAATTTATTTTTATCTTATTTATTTTATCAAATATCTGTATCTTTTATATATTCATTTATTATCAAATCTCAATTTTTATAAATTAATTAAAATTTGTAGCTTCAATTAATTTAATTTCTCACTTTATATGTAATCTTTTTTTATTTCCTATAATTCTATCATCTTTCATCATGTACATTTTGTTTATTCATTTATTATGAATTTTTAATTTTTATTAATCAATTGAAATTTATAATTTCAATTAATTAAATTTCTCACTTTAATTTTTTCATTTCCTGTAATTCTATCATAGTTTATTAATGAATTTAGTTTCATTTTATTTATTTTATCAATATATGTATATTTTATATATTTATTTATTATAAAATTTTAATTTTTATTAATCAATTGACTTTTATAACTTTAATTAATTGAATTTCTCATATTATATTTTTAATTAAATAAATTTATATTAAAATTTTCTAAAAATTAAAAAATTATTTAAAAAAAGGTCTGCCGACCCCAAGGGCCGCGCCGTCACTCATTTGATAATCTATAAAAAGCCACATCTCAACTTTCAAACAAATATATGGATCGTCATCATAAATTTGTCCTCATTGTTTGGTTTAGTGTTGACTTTCACCTGCTCCAGCTCTCTCGACTGGGAATAGTACTTCTTTTGTTCCAACACTCTGCCTCTCTCTGTCTACCTGCCTCTAGGGAAAGGCACAAAACTGTTGTTATCATAGAAGAAGAAGAGGAAGAATGGCGACTATCTTGGAGGAAGAATTCCCCTACAGAATTCTACGGGGGGATGTTGAACAACACGACTCATCTTCAACTTCGGCCACGAATTGGAATCCATCGGACGCAGTCATCTTCTTTGGATTGAGTCTGGTGCTTGGAATCGCATGCAGACATGTGTTGCGTGGTACTAGAGTCCCTTATACTGTTGCTCTTCTTATTATCGGCATTTCTCTTGGCTCTGTGGGTACTACTACTCAATCCCTTTTCTGCTTTTCCTTTCCCGTTTTTCCTTTCTTTTTTATGATTTGATTCCGTTTCTTTGTATGCTCAAAAGATTTAATATCTCCTTATTTGTTGGTTGCTTTTTTGGGAATCTGGAGATTGAATTTTCTTTTGCCCACTCTGTTGCAGAATATGGTACACATCATGGATTGGGGAAGATTGGAGATGGGATTCGGCTTTGTGAGTTTGTCTTTTGTTCATAGTCTTAGATTCTCTGAGCTTACTTATTAAGCTAAATAATTTTCTTAGACATATTGATTATTGAGGTTTAATTAATGTTGTTTAGTGCTGCAGGGTCACGGATTGATCCTGATCTCTTGTTGGCTGTTTTCCTTCCTGCCCTTCTTTTTGAGAGCTCCTTTTCAATGGAGGTCCACCAAATAAAGGTTTTTCTTCACTTGTTATTAAAGATCTTAGGAACTTGCTATGTTCTTTGTCAAGTGATGAGAAAAATGAAACATTAAGTTACCTTTAAGTGTGTTGTCAAAGGATTTTTTTTTATCAATGTAAGTCAATCTTTTTGATGAAATCTTGGTTGTTGTTTAGTGCATGATTCATGATGCTTATGCTCACAAACATTTCATAGTTTGAGAGGTGTGTTACTTTGTAAATTGTTTCTTTGATGATAAGCAATTTAATGGAATGCTTAGTTCTTGAATGTTAAATGCAAAGACAAAGCCTAAATGTGGTTGTTAACAACTAAAGGTATTCATTCTGTCTTTTGTGGATTCCCTTTTGCATTGAAGGTATATATTGCTTTTGAGTTTGAAGAATGTCTTTTAACTTGGGTTTTTTCCACCGATCCTAACTAGTTCAATCAATTTACTGAGATTATAATTGCTTGGTTTGTTGATTTAAATGCTATGATTATAAACATGATAAAAAATAACCAAATACAAGAAAGGTGGAAAAGGTTGTGAGACGAGGTCCTTGAAAAAATAATTCATATGGTAACTGCACCAACTTTGTAGTTTTGACCATAAGTGTTGATAATTAAGACTTCATTGTTCATTTTGGTGTAATCGTAGGCTTTTTTAAGAATATAAAGTTAGAAAATGCTTTATTAACCTTGTTTTAGATTGTTGGTGATAAACTTTTTTTTAAAAAACGGAGGAACCAGCTGCTATCCTTTGGATGCGCACTGGGTAAACCTCCGGATTGACACAATAGCCTGCAAATCATGCCAACTGGGTACTCCACATAAGCAAGCGATGTACGACAAACTTGATCGAGAAAGCGTAAGTAGAGGGATTTGAACACGGGTCTTTTTGGACCCATGCCCCCCACTCCACTAACTCGACCACCCCCTAGGGGGCTGTTGGTGATAACCTATTGAATACTTGTAGCAAATCAAGCCTTCATATTTAAAGGGTAACATATTACATGGCATAATTAATTTTGTTGTTGTATGGAAATCTTGGGAGGAGTCTAGTTGTATGTCATTGGAAGTTGAGCTCCTTAAATTGTTTTTTTCTTGTAAGATCTTTTTAGTTGGCATATCATAGATCACTTCTTTTTGGTTGTTTTTGCTATGTGTTGATTGTTTTCTTTTGTTATTTTATTTTAAGGTTGTTTCATGTGCTTTAATTTCTTAGTCCAAGGATATGCCAAAATTCAATTTTTGATAACTAGGGGAAAATGTTATCATGAAACTTTATGGAATTTTTACAATTTTATTCTCCACTTCAAATGACTAGCTATTTATGTTGAAATTCACACAGAGATGTATGGCACAAATGCTTCTCCTTGCTGGTCCAGGGGTTTTGATCTCTACATTTTGTCTTGGTTCTGCTTTGAAGGTATATAGCTAGGTTAGAACTTGCGATAATATTTTATGGTACTCTTGCAATGAATGCAAATTTTATTTTGCAGCTCACTTTTCCATATGATTGGGGTTGGAAAACATCATTGTTGCTTGGGGGACTTCTGAGTGCTACTGATCCTGTGGCTGTTGTTGCTTTATTGAAAGAACTTGGTGCAAGTAAAAAATTGAGCACAATAATTGAAGGAGAATCTCTAATGAATGACGGGTATTTCATTTTTTTTATCCACCTTTGTTTCCCAATGTCACGTATAGTGCATCATAATTGACAAATTTGAGTTGGTTATATAAGCAATCTAAGAATATATCTTTTTTCTTCTTGATTATTTATGTTTTTTATGCATTTTAATTTCTAACTTTTTTTAATGTACTTAATGTTGATATCTAGCACGGCAATTGTGGTCTTTCAACTATTCTACCGCATGGTACTTGGGGAGAGCACTAGTGGGGTTGCCATTGTCAGATTTTTGATACAAGAATCCCTTGGAGCGTAGGTATCAATTCCTTAGAGTTAGAAATTCTAGAAGGAATAATTTGATTATAAGTTTCTCTTATTGTTTCAGTATAGGCATTGGTCTTGCGTTTGGAATTGCTTCTGTCTTATGGCTTGGGGTGATTTTCAATGATACTGTGATAGAAATTTCTCTCACACTTGCTACGAGCTATATAACGTACTTCACTGTAAGTTCCTTGTTAGGTTCTTTAGAATTATTTGCATCATATGTCTTATTGATGAACTGAAGGCAATCATCTTCTAGCAAACCATCTTCATACTTTAAAAGTCAGTACAAATTTGGTGCAAGGGTAGTGCTTGTCTCAGGGTATTTTCTTTTGGAATTTATGTGATTGACGTGTTCTCTCATTTCTTTTGTTCCCTTGATGATCTTCCTCAAGGTATCTCTTTGATTTTAGGAGCTCTTTAACTATCAGGAAAAGAAGTCACTAACTAATCCTTGTTGCCATTCAACTATCTGGAAATGATGATTTTGTTGGTTTTGTTTGTTTTCTTTTATCTTTTAACTTTTAGATATCTGTAAAAGTTATATGATTTGCAATTTGTTGTGGAAGAAGCTTTTAGGTTATTCCTTAATTAATACACATCTCTAATATGTTTTAGCAACTATCTTTATTCATGCTTTTTAAAAAATCAAAATTCATTCCACTTTACTAACATCTATTGTACTGCAACAACATAAAAATTTTTCTCAAGTTTAAATCCTTTTATAATACTCCTTTTATGTATGGAAACTAACTAGCAATACTTTTGTGATAGGCGCAAGAGGGAGCTGATGTTTCTGGAATTTTGGCAGTAATGACCTTAGGAATGTATGTGGATGTAGTTTAATAGTTTCTTGTATATCTAGATAAGTGCAACCCTAAGATTGCATTTTTACAGGTTTTATGCTACATTTGCTAGGACTGCTTTTAAGGGTGGTGGTCAACAAAGCTTGCATCATTTTTGGTATGTTGAACTCGTTATCTTTTCAATCTAAGTAATCTATATGCTCAGTGAAGCATATATAAAAGTTGTTAGGAAGTTTTTCATTAAATTGTTAAATATGTTGGAAGAGAAATAACTAAAAAAAGTGAAGAGTAGAACGACAAATAACATGTAAAATAGCAATGTGTAAAGTAGTTTACTAGAGATTCGTATGATGCTATCCTAAATCTTATCAAGTCGTTTTGTGTTTTGCGTAGAATGGTTTTGCAAATGGTATTATGTACTCTAGTCTTTATGCATTAGGAAGCCTTGAAATCTGTATTGTGAAATGAATTCCCCTAGTTGATTTTGGCATGCAAGTTTTTTTTTTCCCATACTGATCAAGGAGAAGTTCCATTTGCAAGTTCAAAGTTGATACACTCTAGCTATTTTGAGGTGGGCAAATGCACTTTCAAAAATCAAAGTTTTTATAAGTAGGAACCAAATTGAATGTCTTAATTGTAAAAGGTTGTAAACTTTAGAGGTTTAATATATTCATTAAGACTTAACTTTATGATCAAGCTTTTGATCCAATAGCTTTTGACATGCTATTGGGAATTGTCTATTAATTTATAAGATTTTTAAGTGTAAATTAAATCAAGGAACCTTATTATGTGATTTTTTAAAAAAAGCTAGAATTGTTTCTAGATAATTGGCAGAGCAAAACTTTCCTTGAATGCATTGCTATTCTATTATATAGAGGCCATTAATTAGTCATTATGCATACCCTTTTTCTGTTTTACATTGTATTAAAGTTAAAGAAACCATAGAGGAAAAAATTCACATAAGAGAGGGTTGTTATGATGTGGTAATGATCATACCATTGTTTATGGGTTGTAAACTAATACGAGCTAAACTTTCACCTAGCAAGTGCACTAGAATTATAGTATAGTAGCATAGATATCGTTCCCACGAGAATTGATCACTAATACTTAAAATCACACTTTTAACTACTATTCAAGTTGTCGATTAGGCAGTTATTGACTAAAAATTAATGCAATATTACTTAAAGAAACATCTAATTCACTAAAAGCGTACCAAAGATTAGCTTTCCCCCACCCTCTCTACCATGAAAAGCTCTAAACGTTCTTTGTTTAGATGAATTTGTGTAGTTTCCTCTAGTAAAGTCAGCCATATTTTAGGTTCTAACTATCTAGACCAATTTTTGACATCAAACACCCAGTTTTTTAGGTCATGTAATCAATTAAAAACTATCTAGATGTATTATTATGATGCACCCCATATTTCTGAAGTAGGATTGAAAATTGTTTATTTGTGAAATGAGTCCCTTTATCACTAATTATTGTTTTAGGGGTGCCAAATCTAGTGAAAATGTGTTTTCGTACAAATTGTCACACAACTTTAACATCATTAGTGCGTGTAGGTATAGCCTCAACCCACTTAGAAACATAATCAACCGCCATTAAAATGTACAAATTACCAAGTGAAGGAGGAAATGGTCCCATAAAATCAATTCCTCATACATCAAAAATTTCACAAATTAAAATGTTGGTGAAGCATCTCATCTCTTTTAGAAATATTCCTGGTATGTTGACAACTATAATACGAGGAGACAAATGCATAACCATCTTTAAAGAGAGTAGGCCCAAAAAAACTGATTGTAGCACTTTGGCTGTTATTTGATTTGCTCCATCATGGCCTTCAACTTCTTGTGAATGACAATGTTCCAAAATGCTTTGAAACCCTTCTTCAGGGATGCACCTTCTCACCATTCCATCTGCACACCATTTAAATAGATATGGTTCCTCCCAAAAATAATACTTGACATTCGTAAAGAACTTCTTTCTTTGTTGGTAAGTGAGGTGTCGTGGACTTAGATTACGTGCCAGATAATTAGCAAAATCTATGAACCATTGTAATTATTAATTGTTGAAATTGAACAAGGAATTGACATAGAGAAACTTGTTTCATCAGGAAACTCCTCTTATTTCTGTCTCCTCCACACCTCTTTTCAATCCTTGAGAGATGATCAATTACTCGATTTTCACTTTCCTTCCTTTCTCTTATTTCAAGATCAAATTCTTGTAAGAGAAGAATCTATCGCAATAATATGAGTTTGACATCTTTCTTTGCAAAAAGATATTTCAAAGCAGAAGGTCAGTCAAAGCAATAACCTTAGACCCAATTAAATATGTTCGATTCTTGTCAAAAGCAAACACAACTGCTAGTAGCTCTTTTTCAGTTGTAGCATATTTAATTTGGGCCTTCATTAAGTGTGCGACTAGCATAATATCATAATATACTGGCTTAAAAATTTTATCTTCTTGTTGCCTCCGTGCTGCCCCTACAACATAATTGCTAACATCACACATTAATTCAAAATGCTTTGACCAATTTGGTGACACCATAACAGGGGCAGACACTAAAAATTCTTTCAACACCTTAAAAGCATGTAAACACTCATTAGAAAAGTTGAACTTGCTATCTTTTATCAAAAGATTTGAAAGTGGTTTTGCAATTTTTGAAAAATCTTTTTTGAATCATCTATAAAAACCTGTATGTCCCAGAAAACTTCCGACTTCCGACTTCCTTAGCAGATGTAGGTGTGGTAATTTTTCAATCAATTCAACTTTAGCCTTATCAAGTTCAATACCTTTAGAAGAAATCCTTCACCATAAAGTGACATTTTTTTCCCTATTAAGCACTAGGTTAGTCTCTTCACAACGTTGCAAAACCAACTTCAAATTATGCAAAAATTATCAAAAGATTGACGAAACAGTGTAAAATCATCCATAAAAATTTCCAGAAACTTTTTAGTCATGTCATGAAAAATAGTAGTCATGCAACGTTGAAAAGTGACAGGTGCATTACAAAGATCAAAAAGCATACGCATGTAGGCAAAAGTACCATAAGGGCATGTAAATGTGGTTTTTTCTTGATCTTTAGGTGCAATAGGAATTTGATTATAACCCGAATATCCATCTAGGAAACAGTAATATTCAAAGCCAACAATTCGCTCCAACATTTGATCTACAAATGGCCTTTCCTAGTGGCATCATTAAGCTTCCTATAATCTATGCACACACGTCATCCAATCACGGTTCTTGTAGAAATTAACTCGTTATTTTCATTAGTTACTACAGTCATACCCCTTTTCTTAGGAACAACATGCACATGACTAGTCCACTCATTGTTAGAAATAGGAAAGATCATACGTGCATCGAGTAGCTTCACAACTTCTTTCATTACCACTTTTTGCATCTTAGGATTTAGCCTCCTTTGGGGTTGGATTATTGGCTTGCAATTGTCCTCCATCAATATTCATGCAAATCGAAGGACTTATCCCTTTTATTTCTTCAAGAGTCCATCCTAAGGCACTTTTGTGGTTTCTAAGGACATTCGGTAGCTTCTCCTGCTGTTCACCTGCTAAAAAAGCATAAACAATTATAGGTTTAGAATTATGTTCAAGAAAAGCACATTTGAGATGTGAAGGGTGAGTTTTAAGTTCAAATTTAGGAGATTCTTCAATAGGTTTTAGCTGCTCTTCTTCTTCCTTTGTCATTACAGAACTTCAGTTTCCTCAATCCTTGAATCCTCCTTGTCAAAAATCAATCTCTCTGCTCATCTAACTCTTCTTGTGTCATCAATCCATTATCGCTTTTTGAATCATCATCAAACAGTTAAATTCTTTCATCAATTCATCAATTGTATCTATTTGAAAGAAAGTGGATGTATAATAAGCAGAAGGAAATTTCATAATTTTGTGCATATTAAATTGTTTCATCATTTACACGAAAACTAAGTTGATCTTTTTGAATATCAATTAAAGCACGTACTGTGGCCAAGACTGGTCTCCCTAAAATTAAAGGAACTTTACAATTCTCTTGCATATCAAGCACACCAAAAAATCCACGGGAAAAATAAATTTGCAACTTTTACAAATACATCCTCAATTACACCTTTAGGCTTTTTCAATGAATTATCAGCTAATTGTATAGTGACGTGTATTTTTAAGTTCATCCAAGCCTAATCTATCATAAATGGAAAGAGGCATCAAGTTAATACTTGCTCCCAACTCACAAACATCTTTTAAAATATGCTTCACTAATAGAGATGAGAATAGTATAATTCCCTGGATCTTCCATCTTTTGTGGCATGTCATGTTGCAAGAGCATGGATGTCTCCTCAGTTAGCTTGACAGTTGACAATTCCTTTAGCTTCTTCTTATTTGACAAAAGATCTTTCAAACTTAGCATAAGAAGACATTTGAGTATTGCTTCAACCAAAGGAATGTTAATGTGCAATTGCCAATCAATAAAATTTTCAAACTTTTTATCCAATTGTTGCTATTGTAATCTTTGAGGATAGGGAAACTTACCTCGATGTTGCGGATCATAGACGGAATCTTAAGTCTCCTTTCCTTTCCTTTCTTTGCTAGTTTCTCCCACCTTTTCTTTTCCTTTTTCTTTCACTTCCTACCCCTTTTGTTTCCTTTGATAATTATTTTTAAAAGGCTTAACTTTAGATTGTTCAAGGGTAGGTGTTGGATCAACATTCACAGAGGTAGGAGTATTTTTGACTTCACTACGTATGGGTTTTCGGTTACTTCTCTCATCACTCATCTCAATGGCATGAAGTTGCTCTCTAGGATTTTTCTTAGTGTTACTACAGAGAGTTCCTAGATTCCTACCAGATACTTGGTTTTCTAGTTGTCCCATTTGAGTTTCTAAGTTTAGGATGGAAGCTTCTTGACTTGTAAGGCAGACTTTGTCTCATTCATGAAAGTTTGGGTGTTTTGCATAAGTTTTCTTAATTCAATAAGGAAGTTGTGGTTAGGGTAAGTGTTTTGAGGGCTTCTTCAAAATCTAATTTCTATTGTTGTTGTAGCTCGAAGAAAAATTTGGATGCTTCTTCCAACTGGGGTTGTAAGAGTTACTATAAGGATTATTTTTCCTGAAATTTCCAGCAACAAAGTTAGCACTTTCAATAGATTGAAGATTGTTAAAGTGATTACCTGATTGACAGTCGTGATTCGGGTGCCCTTCCCCACAAAAATCGCATTTGGGCCTCCTTAAGCCCTCGATTTTCTTAGCCAAAGCATCCAACTCTGCAATAACTGCTGTAGAATCATCAATTTGGTGGAGTCCTCTCTTTGTTAGCCTTTTAGTAGGCCAATTATAGGCATTGGATGTCATCTCCTCCAGTAAGTACCATGCAGATTCAGGAGTTTTGCTCATAAAAGATCCACCAGAGGCTGCATCAACAAGACTCCTTGTATTTGCATTTAGCCCATTATGCCTCATACATTGGTTCTCCATCAAATTGCACAAATATAGTGATATCATTATGCATTTTGGCAGTCTTTGAAGGAGGAAAATATTTGCCCAATAATTTTTGTACCTTGTCTTCCCATGTGGTGATGGATCCTACTGGCAGTGAAATTAACCAACTCTTAGCTTTATCTTTTAGAGAAAATGGGAACAACCGAAGTCTTATGACATCATCACTACATTATGCTTGAATATGTCACATATTTTCAAAAAATTAGCTATATGCAAGTTTGGATCCTCGCCTGCTCTACCAACAAATTGTACTACATGTTGAATCATTTTAATAATGGCAGGTTTTATTTCAAAATTATTGGCTTGAATTGCAGGCTTGCAAATGCTAGAACTTGCTCCATCAATTGTAGGTCTTGCATAGTCCCTCAATGCACGCTTTTTTTCTTGAATATTACCCTCATATTAAGTACCTTGATTACCCTACTAACGTTCAGCCAAGACCTCTTGATTGATAATTTCCCTTTGTGGTCTCCTTAAAATTATGAATGTACGCTCAATTTCTGGAACTAATGGATGAACCTCGCCCTCTCCTGATTGGGTCCTAAACTGTTACCAACTTGCTGTAAAAATAGAAAATATAATTAAATAAAGAAAAAATATGCTTGAATTAGTAAGTGCGCTTATAAGATTGTGTATACAATCCCTGGAAACGGTGCCAAAAACTTGATACAAGCTAAACTTTCACCTAGCAAGTGCACTAGAATTATAGTATAGCAATATAGATATTGTTCCTATAAAGATTGATCACTAATACTCAAAATCACACCTTTAACTACTATTCAAGCTGCCGATTATGAAGTTATTGGCTAAAAATTAATGCAATAGTTCTTAAAGAAACAATTAATTCACTAAAAGCACACCTAAGTTCAGCTTTCCCTCACCCCCTCTACCATGAAAAGCTCTAAACATACTTTCTTTACATGAATTTGTGTAGTTTTCTCCAATAAAGTCAGTCATAGTTCAGGTTCTAACTAACTATCGATACCAATTTTTGACATCAAACACCCAGTTTTTTTAGGTCACGTAATCAATAAAAAACTATCTAGAAGCGTTAAAAATCAAGGAGAATCATGTAATATCATCACCAAAATTATCCAACAATTGAATATTTCAGGTTGTCTTAGTAATTCTAAGTATGCTTTATCATGATCTAGTAATCAATTCACTTAAGAATTCCGTGCTCAATTAAAGGTCCATGTTTCAAGTTGCTTTAATGAACAACATGCATAAAAATCAAAGAAGCATTGGAAACGAAATAAACCATAAATTTGTGTATTGAAAGAGAACACTTAAACAATCAAATCATGGCAGAATGAGGTTCAGTTTAGCCTCCCTTTGGCACTAAAAAGAAATTAAGCTAACATGTTTGTAAACAAAAACACAATTGTTAATAAATTTAGACGAAACATGATGGAAATAATATAATGAAAAACCCTGACACTAGGATAATCGCCTCCTACCAACCTCCTCTCTTGAGTGTAAGTTGTGCAGATTATGTCGATTATTCTCTCTAATATGTGGAAGCTCCTTTTTATACTGCAAAATTCGTAGCTCCCTTGCTCTATCCTGATTAGGAAGTTTTTTCTTAATTTAGAAGGCTTTTGTATGCCTATTTTGGAGTCCTTTTGCATATAGAATTAGTATCTAACCTTATCTCTTCAATCCTTCCTATTTTAGCTCCAAAATTCTTAAATTTCAGCAAGACTTCTGCAAAATAAAATAGAACTAATCAAGCAATGAATTGGAAGTCTAAATTAACAAAATAGGGCACAAATTCTTGCTAGAGTAGAGAAAACATACTAAATATTATTGCAGAATTTTTAGGCATCATAAACAATACCATTTGTTACTGCTCATGAGTGCTAAACAATACCATATGGTGCTCTTCACCTGTTATACATGGAATGAACAGTATTGCCATGGTACTATTAGTAGTTTTCATTACATATTGAAGTTTTTTTATATTGTTTTAGAATATTCAAAACCTTAATTTACTAGAGTTAGAAGTAATTATAGAATCTCCAATAAAATGGCTTATTATGGAATAGACATAATGTGGGCATCATTCCTCTCTTTAGATAAGGCTTTATATACTATGTAATAATTACGATGTTGGACAAATATAAGAAATATTACCTAGTAGCTAAACTCACAAAATTTGGGAAATATGTCTGATATTAGACTGATGGATTATCGAGTTTCAGGTTTGGATGCTGAAATTTCATATTTTAGCTTGGAATACTGAAATTTCAGATGTGGTAGCTGGGTTTTTAGGGTTTAATTGCTGGAAATTGAGGCTAGAATTTCAGGTTTGATATGACTGGAATTTGGTTTTTGGTTGCTAGAACCTTAGGTTAGAATTATTGGAATGTAGTGAAGAACATAGGCAATGGAGGCTAGAAAATTAGGAGTCACTCGTAGGGTCGAAGAATCACTCTTAGAAGAAAGCATCACACCTTCTAATTGAAATCTCAAATTTGTAGAAAAATTCAGGATAACTTGTTCATAAAGGGTTGAGTAGGCATATTTAGTTCTTCGAATTCTTGTAAGTGATTCTAAGCTAAACTTGTCTTCTCAAATTGATCTCCCTTTATCTCTTAGTAAAGGTATTATATCTTGTACACAACATTCTCTCTCTAACTTTGTGTCCTACAAAAATATTTCACCCATGTATTATACCTTTATTTCACAAGCATCTAGTATTCCTATTCAACAGTATTTAGGAGGATCTAAAAGTTCCAGAGTGGAAAGAAGCTATTTTTAAAGAGATGAAAGCCTTGGAAAAGAATGCAACTTAGGAAGAAGTCAATATACCGAATGAAAAAAAGGTTGCTGGATGTAAAAAAACTCTAAAATTCAATTCTGATGGATCCTTAGAGAGGTACAAGGCTCGGCTAGTTGCTAAAGGCTTTACCCAGACATATGGCATATATTATTATGACACTTTTTCACCAGTGACAAAATTAAACTCGATTCGAGTTCTCCTTTCAATTGCTGTTAATCTTAACTGGCCTATAAATCAGTTAGATGTAAAGAATGCTTTCTTATATCGAGATCTAGATGAAGTATATATGGAGCCTCCCCTTTCTCAGAAAATTTTTGAACCAAGGTATGCAAAGTAAAAAAAATCCTTGTATGGTCTTAAATAGTCTCCCAGAGCTTGGTTTGAAAGATTCACAAAGTTTTTTAAGGGTCAAGGTTATTGTTAAGGACAATCTGACCATCCTTTGTTCCCTAAAAGATCCATCAAAGACAAAATTTCAGTTCTGATTGTCTATGTGGATGATATAATTTTAACTAGAGATGATATAGAAGAAATGAGGAAACTTAAGCTAAGACTAGCCAAGGAGTTCGAAATTAAGGACTTACGTCACTTAAGATATTTTCTTGAAATGGAAGTAGCAAGATCAAAAAGGGGAATTGTGGTTTTATAATGGAATTATATTTTTAGATCTCTTAAAGGAGACTGACATGAGTGGATGCAAGCCTTCAAACACTCCAGTGGAGTCTAATGCAAACTTGGAGATGTTAAAGATGGAATCCCAATAGATACAGGAAGGCACCAGAGATTGGTAGGGCGACTGATCTATTTGTCTCAATATTTAAAGGGCACTCTTGAAAAGGGCCTTTTTAAAAAAAAGAAATGAAAGTAGAGGAGGGGAGGTCTATACTGATGCATACTGGCAGGATCAACTACTGACACAAGATTGAAGTTTGGATATTGTACATTCCTTTGGGGCAACTTAATCACATGGAGATGTAAGAAACAAAGTGTAGTTGCTAGAAGCAGAATTTAGAACAAAGACTCAAGGTGTATGTGAAGTTCTATGGCTACAAAGACATAAGACATAAGACAAGTTGCAGACATAAGACAACCATTCAAACTTCAAGTTAGCAAGTTGGACATGATAGAGAGTTTTGCACCAACTTTAGGGAGAGTGTTGCTAAATTAGGAAAACTGATATCTAGTAGATAATGATCTCAATAAAACAGGAAAATCTTATCCTAGATTCAGAATAAGATATGTTGCAGATTAGTAGAAATAAGTAGTTAGAATATTGATTATTTACTGTTTGTATTTTAGTTAGGATATTGATTATATATTGGCTATATTTTTCTTATTTCAGATGTATCAGTCAAAGAATAAAATCACATAACTTGAGTTCTGGTTTTCCTAGTTAGTTTTGTCAACACGAAATATAAATAGTAGTGAGAGCCTAGACTCCACACATCATATAAGTTATAATTCTACAATTTTCTTCTTCATGGCTTTTAATCTAAAGTGCATGCTCGATAGGTTAATCTTGATTAATTATTCACTTTCATTTTTTTTCTCTATTTTGTAGGGAAATGGTCGCATATATAGCAAATACATTAATTTTCATATTGAGGTAAGAGATGCTTATATTAAATATATTGTGATTAGTGGATTATCAATAATCATGTTATCACAAAAACGGAGCAATTAAAATATTTATAAATATGTTACGGTAAAAGTAAAGTTTGAACAGGTTCCTACTTTTCATTCTCTGTTGAATCTTTCTGGGGTTTATGTTGAAACTCAAAGTTTGTTTTCTTTTTGCTTACTCATTGATAATGGTATGCTTATCCAAAGATTAGTTTGACTTGAACAAATTGCCAAAATGACTTAATACTTTCTTGAAAAAACTAATTGATTATTTGACATTGATATAGTTTTGTGGAGTCTTTTGAGGCTCCAACATGTTCAATTCCTATTTTTATATAACATATTGAAATCCATTCTCTCTAGAATTTGAGCCATCTGGAAGTTAAAAATATGTTCAAAGATGGTAGGGTTTTGTAGGGATTTAATTGATTGAGTTCCTTTTGTGAAACTTTATGTATTGGACCTCCTTCTTCCCATAATTCTAATACTATGTGAAAGATGGTTTGCTAGATTTATTATATTTCCTTGAACTCATTACCTTACTAAGTAGGATAGTTCCTTTTTTTGTTATATGCTCTTGGTCAGTATGATCAGAGAAACAAATCAGGGTTTTTTAGGAAAGAGCCAACAGCTTTGATACCATGTAGATTAATAGCAGAGAAGAATACTTTCATTCTCATTCATCAGTAGGTTACAGCCATAGTATATATATATACAATTATCTATACTAAATATACCGCAGATTCCCTAAGATACATGGAAATCTGTATCTTATTATAATCCCTAAAAATCAGGGATTTATATGAATCCTATACAATCTTCTAGATATTGCTACATAATCCGAAATGTACTATTGCACCCGATTGAGAGGTTTGTCTCTTATGATGCTCTATTTTCTCAATATAAAGCTTTTATTGCTAATCTGGACAGAATTGACATTCCCAATAATATCCAAGAAGCTCTTAAAGTTCCAGAATGGAGAGAAGCTTTTTTTTGAAGAAATAAGAGCACTTGAAAAAAATGAAACGTGGGAAGAAGTTGATTTGCCAAAGGGGAAGAAACCCGTGGGTTGTAGGTGAATATTCATAGTCAAATATAGGGCTATGGCTCCGTTGAGAGGTATAAAGCGAGATTGGTAGCAAAGGGCTATACTCAGACCTATGGAATGGACTCTATCAGACTACTGCTATCTGTTACTGCTAACTTCGATTGGCCCCTTCAACAACTTGACATTAAAAATGCCTTCTTGAATGGCAAATTGAAGGAAGAAATATATATGAAACTTCCTCCAGGGTTTGATAATGGAGGAGGAGGAAATAGAGTATGTAGACTAAGAAAATCCCTATATAGGCTGCAACAATCACCACAAGCTTGGTTTGAAAGATTTGCCAAAGTCCTAAAAACACAAAGATACACACATGCTCAGTCTGATCATACAATGTTCTTCAGAATTAGAGAAGGTAAGAAGACGATTTTGATTGTGTATGTAGATGATATTGTTGTAACTGGTGATGATGTAGAGGAAATTACAAGACTCAAGTCAGCCTTGAGGAAAGAGTTTAAAGTTAAAGACTTAGGAGAAATGAAGTATTTCCTAGGCATGAAAGTAGCTAGATCAAAGAAACGGATTTACATCTCACAAAAGAAGTACATTCTTGATCTCTTGAAGGAAACGGGAATGTTAGGATGTAAACCCAACACCACTCCTATTGAAAGTACAAAGTTTGAAGATGAAGAAGATAAATTGGTTAACCGTGAAGAATACCAGACACTAGTGGGAAGGTTAATTTATTTGTCTCATACTAGACCAAATATTGCTTTCGTCGTGAGTGTTGCAAGTCGCTACATGCATGCACCAAAGAGTAAAGCATTTTGAGGTGGTCTATAAGATCTTACAGTATCTAAAGGGTACTCCTGGGAAAGGATTATCATTCAAAAAGGGAGATCAAAGAACAATTGAAATATATATTGATTCAGATTGGGCAAGTTCAGAAGAGGATAGACGATCAACCACTAGATACTGCACTTTCATGTGGGGAAATCTAGTCACGTGGCAAAGTAAGAAGAAAAAGGTGGTAGCCAAGAGTAGTGCAGAAGTTGAATTTAGAGCAATTGTAAAAGGAATTTGTGAAAGTCTTTGGTTGAAAAGAGTGCTAACAGAATTGGAAATCATTTTTGAGTCACCTATAAAGCATTATTGTGATAACAAGGCAGCCCTAAGCATGGCACACACTCCAGTCCACCATTAGAGAACAAAACATGTTAAAGTCGATCGACGTCTCATCAAGGAAAAGGTAGAAGATGGAACAATATGCCTAACTTATGTACCAACGAAGAAGTAGACAGCAAATGTATTTACCAAAGGACTTCAAAGACAAGTATTTGAAGAATGTATTAGCAAGTTACACATGATAGATATCTATGATCCAACTTGAGGGGAAGTGTGGTCAAGATATGGTATTATCACATAATATTGTGATAATATGATTGTAATCAAATTATATTGATTAGATAACATTATCTTAGGATTATTTCCTTTATTTTTATAGATTCTCTATCCTATTCGGTATCCCCTATTCATGTATATATGTACTGCATTCTCTAAGAAATACGATATAGAGCAAAACAGCTCTTATTCACACATATTCTTCACGTATCAGCAAAAGATCATCCACAAATCAAAGTTAAGAGATCTTTAACTTCCCACATCAGTGATGGTACTTGAAGTTAGGATTTCTTCCTGTATTCAAAGAGATAATCCTGTTCAACTCTTCTATTATGATTTCAAAAAGGTAAGGAGACAAGTGATTACCTTATCTCAAACCTTGAGCTCCTTTAAAAAGGTCTAAAGGGTCCCCATTGATTATAAGAAAATAGGATACTAAGGAAATGCAAGCTTGAATCCATCCAATGAACCTGCTAAGAAAACCAATAGCTTAAAGAGTACTTAGTAAGAAGCTCCAATTATTTGAATCAAAAGCTTTGGTAAAATCAATTTTTAAGCATAGCTGTTAATATGCTTATTGGAGTTGTATCCTTTGAAAAGCTCTTGAGCAAGAAAAATATTGTTCCCTATGCTTCATCCACTCACATAAGCACCCTGACAAGGGTTAATAAGCTCAGTAGTCTCCTCTTCAATCTAGTTGTTAGTATGTTGGATATTAGTTTGTAAATCACATTGCAGCATGCTATAGGCCAATTATTTGAGCTGGCACTGTTTATTCACTATGTTCCCATCTTAATTCTTGAATGAGAAGATTCTTCCTTTGTTCCTTTTATTTTGTATCATATAATGAAAATATCTTGTGTTCCTATCTCCCCCCTGTAGCCATCAAATTCTAGACTTTTAACTAGGAGTTGTAAGCTTCTAAAGATTCATATTTCTTCAAATTAGCTACCTCAATAGCCTTCAAAACTCAACTACCTTAGTCGCCTTTAGAAAAGGCCTTTTGAGCATTATTAAGATCATCAAAGGCTACTTGTCATTCCTTATTAGATCAACATTACCTTTCAACAAATAGAATTCCAAGGTTCTCATTTGAATGGGAAGAAACATTGAATGACATCATTGGGTACTCCAAACTTGGCCAACGGGATAGTCTTATTATTAAGACATCCTTTCAGATGGTGGTCTATTATATATAGAGGAGAATTTACAAGAAAGAGGAGCTTCATAAATATGAACTAGCAAAGACGATAGTTAATTTGATTAGAGAGACGTTGATAGCCAAAGGGAAGCAAAACTACATTAGCCATGAACTTAGATTGATTTGGTCTATTTGATTTTTGAAGTGTAATTTGTGTACATGTTTGAGTAATATAGTTGTTCTCATTTCTTCTTGTAGGATCCTTGCAAAGGATAATGTATAAGTTTCAGCTTTTGTAATATAGTTTTAATTTCCAAAAATAAAAAACGAATGGATGTACACCTAGTCCTTAGTCCATTGTCAACTGTCAAACTTAGCTCAGAATGGTGGAGGAGAGAATTAAAGAATTTAGTCGACATCTTATTTTTATTGCTAGATGGTTAAGCTTCGTCTAAATAGGAGTATGGTCTGAAAAGAGAAAGTTACCAAAGGAAGCATGACTATTAGGGAATTGGTTAAGCCGGGATCTATTCACCAGTTGCCTTTCAAGGTTCCTTTGAATGAATCTCACCCCACTCTAGTGATTGTTCCATGTAAATATGGGACTAGTGTATCTTAGGTCCATTAGGCTTAGACTAGCTGTCAGGTTAGATAATTAATGAAAGCTAGAAGCAATGCAAACTACCTTGTAATTTAGAAGGAGAGAGTGTACAATTGTAATCCCTTAATAGGATCTATAGGGACGTAATGCTAGATCCAAGCCTTTGCAAGCTAGTCCATAGTCTAGTTCTCTGGAATTCCCAATTTGCAACATATACCACAATAATAGCTAGGGGTAAATTGGAATCTCTTAAGAGTCAACTCGCAATGTGAGTTGATCAGAGTAGTACTAGTTTGATAAATGGATGATAGAGGGATCAGAGGATGTAATGACTCTGCCATTGAGATGAGCTGAATGATTGCTAAGTGTAGTCTACCCTCTTTGCAAAAACACTAAGCTGAATGATTGCTAAGTGTAGTCCATTCTCTTTGCAAAAAACTAAGTCCTCTATAATCTTCTTTTATTTTAGTTTCTTTGAGACCAACAAAATAAGCTTTCTTAAGGCCAAGAAAGTCCTTGAGTGCTAGTTGCTTATTCGGGCTATTCAAGCCTTAACATTCCAAATCTACAATCCCATTAGCGATGCTTTGCCTTTTTTTCCTTCTAGTCTTGTCGTTACTAAAGTTGGGGTCAATGCAATTTGTAACTTGAGCTAAGCTACCTTCAATTCCATTCGGGGAACTCACATATAGAATAATATTCAGTGACTTAGAGCAAGATGAAATACTTCTAAATATTGCAAAAAAATTGGGCATCAGTGATCCCCGAAAACCAACTTATATGTAACAACTCCCATAAGAAAACACATTCGACAAATTTTGGAGAGGCTAGAGAACCTTGACCTACATTTCCTAAAAGTCAAAACTTCCACCAAAAAAAAGTTAGACCAACCAACAACCTATACTTGATGTTGAACATGGAGAATATGGTAATAAACAAGAAGGGACTGATATTGATCAACAATACACTACATACCGGAAAATCATTGTTGAAAAATGCAAAAATTCGAAAATGTTGTGTTTCACTCACATTTCATCAGTACATATAGAAATAGAGGGGGCTATTCTAGGAAACTAATATCTTTACATAATATCATATCTGATTTCCTAACTATTTAGGAGTCAATAATATCGAGGAAATATCACTCCCCCTGAACCTGTTGTGGTGTTGGAATATAGGGAACACAAATTAATCCTTCTTCAATCGTTTCCTTGATGAAGTGCTTGTCAACCTCAACATGTTTTGTTCTATCATGAAGAACAGCGTTGTGAGCAATTGAAATTGCATCTTTGTTGTTACAATACACTTTCATAGGAATTGAAATAGAAATCTGTAGTTCCTCCAGTACCCTTTTAATCCATAGGACTTCACAAATTCCATGTTCCATTGCACGAAACTCAGCTTCAGCACTGCTTCTTACAACAACACTTTGTTTCTTACTCCTCCAAGTCACCACCAACAAATGTGCAACAACCTGAAATTGGTCTTCTATTTGTAGCACTCCCTGCCTAATCAGCATTAGTATAGACTTCTACTTGAAGGTTGTTCTGCTTACGAAACATTAAACCTTGCCAAGGAGTTCCTTTTAGATATTTTAATATCCTGTATACACCATCCAGATGTTCTTGGCCTGGTGAGGGCATAAATTGACTCACTAGCTCACGAAAAAGGCTATATCAGGTTGGGTGTGTGACAGGTATATTAATCTCCCAACTAGTTTCTGGTATCTCTCCATATTAATAACGTTTTTAGGTTGAACTAGTTTGAAATTTACACTAGTGTCAACAGGAGTATCAGCTGCCTTGCATACTAGTAATCCGGTCTCATTCAATAGGTCCAGAATATATTTCCGTTGGTTCACAAATATCCCATCCTTAGATCTAGCAAATTCCATTCCGAGGAAGTATTTTAGAGGTCCAAGATCTTTGATCTCAAATTCTTTGGCTAATCTCTTCTTCAACTCTACTATTTTGGATACATCATCTCCTATTATGATAATGTCATCTACATAAAAAATAAGAATCGATTGTATACCTGCCTTGGACCGCTTGTAGAAAATGTATGGTCAGCTTGGCTTTGACAATAGCCGTAGCTCTTCACAACCCTTCCAAACCTATCAAACCATGCTCTAGGGGATTGTTCTAGTCCATATAATGACTTTCTTAGCTTGCACACCTTATTTCTCCCATAGGTATCCTCAAAACTTGGGGGTATCCTCAAAACTTGGGGGTAAGCTCATAAAGACTTCTTCTAGGTCTCCATTAAGAAAGGCATTTTTTCATCTAGTTTATGTAAAATCCACTCAAAATTTACACCCAAGGATAGCAATACTCGAATTGTATTTACCTTTGCAACATGAGCAAATGTCTCTTAGTAGTCAATACCATATGTTTGAGTAAATCTCTTAGCAACTAATCTTGCCTTCAACCTTCCCACACTACCATCGGCCTTAGACTTAATAGTTAAAAGCCATTTGCAACCTACCAAACTTTTATCTCTAAGAGAGTTCTCAGCTTCCCAAGTTTTATTCTTTTCAAGAGCATTCACTTCTTCCATAACAGTTGATCTCCAATATGGATCTTGAAGTGCTTCCTGAATGTTTCTTGGCACAAACAGATTAGTGATTTTTGAGATAAATGATTTATGTTTAGAGATAAATGATTTATGTGTGTGTGACAATTTCCCCTAAGATAGGTACTTTGATATGGGATGATTGGTGCAAGCCCGTTTCCCCTTTCTAAATGCTATAGGTAGGTAATTATCAGCAGAGAGATCAATACGAATATCACTTGTAATTTGTGGGTCAGTAGGTATAAGTTGATCATTACTAGACAAAATAAGGGTAAAGTAGCATGAGGGTTACCTGAATTGTTCCCAGATTCCTTCTCCGAGGGATTTGAGAGGCTGTGCATTGTAGGTTGTTCTCTACTTCTCAATTGATTCTTCCTTTTAGTATGAACACGAAGCTCAGTATTTCGTTCCTTAGGAGCGGACAGTAGTATCTCTCCCACCTGTTGATGAATCAGGATTTCCTGGCATGGACAGATTAGAAGTAGTATCCTTGGCTTCATTATCAGAAATTATATTGTGATCAATAATGACCGTGGGTAGGGGATTAGGAGTAATGGCCCAAAAATTTTCTATTTCATTAGAGTTCTACCCCTGAAGAAAATTTTTTTATGTTCTAGGAATGTGACATCCATGGAGACAACAATTTTTTAGTTAAAGGATTGTAGCACTTATAGCATACCCAATGAAGACATATTTTTCAGCTCTTGGATCTAGTTTGGAGTTTCCCCTATTTGAGTGCTGAACATATGCAGTACACCCAAATATCCGAAGAGGAAGAGTAGCGTAAAGTCCATATTTAGGAAA
This sequence comes from Erythroxylum areolatum, assembly GCA_024520975.1. Taxonomy (NCBI): domain Eukaryota; kingdom Viridiplantae; phylum Streptophyta; class Magnoliopsida; order Malpighiales; family Erythroxylaceae; genus Erythroxylum; species Erythroxylum areolatum. The sequence continues at coordinate 33,528,692 of JANIJH010000001.1, read as the reverse complement.
GCATTGTTTAAACATATCTAAGAGTGTTGCATAATGCAAAACACAACTAGGCATTCGGTTAATTAAGTATGATTCAGTCAAAACAGCCTCACCCCAAAGGTATCTTGGCACATTCATTATAAACATAATGGACTGAGCGACTTCTAGTAAATGTTTATTTTTCCTCTCGGCAACACCATTTTGTTGAGGGGTGTTAACACACGTAGATTGGTGAACGATGCCTTTCGACTTAAGAAATTTCCCAAGGACTTCATTAGAATACTCCATTGTTAAAGTGAAGTATACCAATGCATGTGTGAAATTGAGTTTCAACCATGCTATGGAAGTTTTGAAAGATTTGAGCAGCTTCAGATTTTTCACGTATTAAATAGACCCAACATAATTGAGTATGATCGTCAATAAAAGTTACAAAGCATTTTTTCCCGATAAGAGTTTTAACATGGGATGGACCTCAAACATTACTATGAATTAAGTAAAATGGTTTGGATGGTTGATATGGTTTTGTAGGGTAAGAAATCTTATGACTTCTAGATAAAATGCATTGCTCACAATGAAGTTTTGAACAATCCACAAACTTAAACAAATGAGGTAAAAGTCTTTTTAGGTAAGAGAAATTAGGATGTCCTAATCTATTATGCCAGAGCAAAATCTCTTCTTTAGCAGGGGTAGAATGAATACTACTTAAGCCAAGAGCTTCTTTATTCTTCAAGTTACCATCTACTAAGTAGTAGAGACCATCTATCAACTTAGCACTGTCAATCATCTTCCTCGAAGTTAGTTCCTGAAAAACACAATATGAGTCAAAAAAAGCACTAGTACAATTAGAGTCATGGGTTAGTTTGCTTACGGACAGCAGATTATAAGCTAGTTTTGGAACATGTAAAACAGATTTAAGGCAGATATTTGAGGATAGAGTTATTGAACCTTTACCAACTATAGTAGAAAATGATCCATTGGCTATACGATTTTTTTCATGACCAGAACAAGGGTCATAAGTATGAAATAAATTAGAAGAACTGGTCATATGGTCAGATGCTCCTGAATCAATGATCCAAGGAGTGGAATTATATGTAAAGGAGCATGATAAAGTAGTAAAATCCCTACCAGTTTGTGCCACAGAGACATTAGAAGTACTTGAGGATTCAACTAATCTGCTCTTGTGAGAACTGTCCAACATCCACCTCATGTGTTGATGGGATTTTGCATGATTTATAGTGAGTTGAATCACTAGAGGAAGTTTTATTTGATCCCTTCCAATTTGGTGGCTTTCCATGGAGTTTCCAACATGTTTAACGGGTATGCCGTGCTTTATTGCAATAGTCACACCAAACCCGTGACTTTTCCTCAGTCTTCCTAGTACGACCAGTAGTATTCCCAGCAACCAGTGCTGTGTTTTCAATAGTAGACATAGGATTTCATTTGCCAAGCATCACAAACTGTCTGCTTTCTTCACGTTGGACTTCTGCAAAGACTTCTCCAATGGTAGGAAGTGGTTGTCTTCCAATAATCCTACCTCTAACCTCATCAAACTCAACATTAAGTCCAATTAAGAGCTTAAAAATTTGGTTATCCTCTACTTGGTGGATCTCACCCAATTTGAGAGTTAGTTCATACACTTGGGACTGGTTTCCCAAATCAGAATAATCTGATGCACATTGTCCTATAGCTCCTTAGCTGTATGGTAACACATATAGTTGGAGTTAATATCTTCCTCCATAGAATTTACCAGCCACATATTCTATGTGTAGGATCATCCACCGTAGGTTCCTTTTTGTCACCAGTCAAATATCCAATCTTGTCTCTCTCACTGATGTACAATCTCACTAATTGGGACCGGTGAAGAAAGTTCTCTCCATTCAGTCGTATAGTGCTGATCTGAATGAATGAGAATCTGAGATAGTATTGTGTTGAGGAGGTGTTTGAACTGGGTTAGAGGATTCATCAATGTCAGGCATGGTTGACATAAATTGGCGAGATTAGAAACAATAGGTGGCGGCTAGGGTTTTTTAAATGTTCAGGTATGGCTCTGATACCATGCAGAAATTCTAAACTGTTGTATTTCACTAACATTTCATCAGTACATTGATACAAGTATATATACAAATAGAGGGGGCTATTCTAGGAAACTAATATCTTTACATAATATCCTGATATCTGTACATAATATCATATCTGATTTCCTAACTATTTAAGAGTCAATAATATCGAGGAAATATCCAACTGGATATTTCCCAACAAAAAATCATGTACTGATTTTGATTCCTCAAATTTAGTAGATCAATTCAATTCTTTGAGCTTACATGTGCTCAAATACTTGATGATATGGAGAGTTTGGCAATGAAAGATGATGATGACATGGAGAGTTCGACAGTAGTAGATGATCATAGCGTTAAAGAGGAAGAAAAATAGAACAAGAAGTTCAAACACTTAAACAACAAGTTGAAACAACAGTGCAACAAGTTGAAAGAATAGGACAACAAGTTAAAATAACAGAACATGAAGCTGAAAAGATTAAATAGCAAGTACTTAGGGTTCCGGCTTGTTGGTTCAAAACTTGATGATATGTCATTGGTGTTATTGATGAAGATTGTGTTGTAATGGCTGATGGAAGAGTAGTAGACTTGAATGAAGATAAGCAATTAGTACAACATAGGAATAAAGGAGAAGCTGTGAGTGCACTTGCAAATATGATGGTAAGTTTGACTATAACAAGCAGGAATATGTATGCTCTTGATGCCTATGTTGTGGATAAGCCATATGATTTAGTTATGAAAGCATTTGCAAATATATTGGTCAAGACTTATCATGCTGTCCATATTGCTAAAATTTTCTTCAAAGAGGTTGTACATCTCCATGATTACCTTTAACCATTTTCTCTAATCGTGATGTAAAGTTTGAGTTTTTTTTTTACTACTCAATGGAAAACATTAAACACTAAGCTTCAATTTTCAAGTTCTTTCCATTCCCAAACTGATGGACAAATAGAGGTGGTGAATTGAAGCTTGGAGGACTTGTTAATATATTTGGTTGGAGACAATGTGAAAAACTGGGACCTAATTCTTTCTATGGTAGAATTTGCATACAACAGATCTATAAATAGGTCTAGTAGTAAGAGCCCTTTTGAGATAGTTTTAGGAGTTTAACCAAGTAAGCTTATTGATTTGGTTCCTTTACCACAAACAACAGGAGTTAGTATTGAAGTTGAAGGTTTTGCAAAATATATGAGGGACATTTTTGATGAGATATAATGAACAATAATAACTGGCAATTTGTCTTACAAAGAACATGCTGATCAACATCGTCGATTGATGGAATTTCATTGAAGGGGGTATGGTGATGGTTAAGATTCGTCCGAAGTGTTTTCAAAAAGGGAAATATAAGAAACTTCATTCACAGAATGTTGGACCTTATAAGATCACCAAGAAGATAACTGGTAATGCTTATGTTTTGGAATTATCAAGTGACATGGAACTAAGTCCTATCTTTAATGTTGTGGACTTAACTGTTTATCATGGACAAGATGACCAATCCCCTATTGTAGCTATAAGACTTTCAGCCACTCCTTATCTTAAAGAGGAAATAGAGGATGTTCTTGATGAACAAATTGTAGCCACAAAACATGGAGGATATCGACAGTTTCTTGTCAAGTAGAAAGGAAGACCAACATTATAGTTTCTATTAATCGACTATATTATATATTTGCAACTATCGGTTATTTATTCTAACATTTGTTTCAAGTGGTAAATAGGTCAACTAAGTAGTCCTTGTTGATAAATAAGTTCAATATGTGTCCTCATTTATAGTTAGATTCAAATGTTCCTCTTTAATAAATAGCTTTTAGTATTTGTCCCATCTTATAGTTTTTCATTTATATTTGAACTAATTAATTAATCTTCTTGTTTAATTCGTAAAACTTACCAATTAGATGACTTACTAGAATGGTTAAAATCCCTTGCTATTCCCATTAATAAAAAGTTCACTAGATTGTGAAAGGTTGAAAGCAATTGTTATGTTACAGTCGAATGAAACCTTTATTTGAAGCTGTATATTTCAACAAGCCACTATCATTTATTTTCATGGCTTTTAAATCTTTTAACATTTAAGATCTTGTTTTTGAACGTGACATTTGACCATAGTTTCCAAAGTATGCTCTTACCCTATACCTGCCTTTCTATTCATTTGAAAATGAGCTGCATTTGTACCTTTGCATCGAACTAGGTTATTCATGTAAGCGCTCAAGTGAATAAAGTTGGGAGAATAGTGTTGAATAATTTGAAGCATTATATTTGGCTGGTCCTATTTTCTTACATTTCAATTAGGACAAATATTGTTTATCTTTGAGCGTAATGCCGACATTTCTTATTGTTATATTTCCTTTGCAGCGGTGTTGTCATAGCCGAAAGTGTTTTAAGCAGCAATAATATTTTTCATAATAAAGGTACTAGTTGTTTTCGGGTTTCTTATTGTTTTAATGTGTAGATGCATGGATCAAGATTATTATACATATTGACTTTTGTATGTAATGCTTGTTTTATGGACTTACTAATTGAAATAAAGTTCTTGAAATGAAAGTTTAGAGGAAAGGTATTGTCGTCTTCATATATTTTACAAGTTCTTATCATAAAAGGATTTATGATTGAAGAATATGAAGAATATTTCATACTATATATCTTTACAAAGTATATACACATGAATATATAGGAACAAACTATCC
>JANIJH010000001.1:33513397-33523878 GCA_024520975.1 Erythroxylum areolatum | reverse complement strand
TATCCTAATTAAGGAAGAACTAATTAAGGAACTAATTAAGAAAGAATAATAACGGAAGAATCCTAATTATACACATTTCTAATCTGTCATTCCTAATATGTCAACAATGATCTCTGTATGTATTGCTTATTTCATGGACTAACAACAGAGATATATGATGCATTTACATGTTAAGATAGCACTGATTGAAATAAATTTCTTGAACTGAAAGTTTAGAGGAAAGGTAATACTGTCTTCATATCTTTTACAAGTTCTTATGATAAAAGGATTTAGGTCAGTTCTTTTTTTTTTTATCATGCTGCTAATGAGAGAAGTTTAATTTGTTGTTTATATTTTACATAAGATATTCTTTGATAAGATTCTTTGGAAGTTGAAACAATAAGCTATACAAGAAGACAACTTATTTGTTAAGGTGAAAGTTTTGAATGGTCTAAGTTCCAATTACCATTTGTGTGTATATATATATATGTATACCTATATATAATATGGGTAAAAGACCCCAAACACTTGTCTAGTTGTTCTAATTCCCCTAAAACCCATGTATTTCAAAATTCTCGTCAAAATTTTTTTATGCTTACTCAAAATTCCATCACATCCCTCTTTTAAAATTTTCCTCTAAAGATAATGGAGTATAAACATGACAAGTTTTGCTCTCCATGGACAGCTACGTCATAAGAGGATGATCGAGAATTAGAAAATCATAAATTAGGTAAGCATTAAATAGTTTAATTTTTAATTCATCTTATTTATATATTATTACTTATAAAAAAATACTTTTTAATTTTTTTATAATATATTATTTATTTTAATATAATAAATTTAATATTTCATTAAATTTGTATTATAATATAATAATACTAATAAATAAGATTATTAATTCCTTATTTATAATTTATAAATAGTTAATAATTAAGGTGAATATAAGATTGTAAAACTTATTATTTTATTGATTTATTATATTTATTTATATAAAAAATATTTAAATATTTAATATGTAATATGTAATGTTAGTTTTTTTGTAATTAAGAATATATTATATTATCATGTTTAATAGGTAATGAATAATATATTGATAGTAAACTAATTCATTATTTTTTTTATTTAGTAATAATTAATATATGAGAGGAACAATTTCTTCTTTCTATTTAGAATATATTTTTATGAGTAATTAATAATTATTTATTTTTACTATTAATAAGTAAAATTATAAGAATTCATATTTTTGTATTTATTAATATTTACGTATGATTACTGATATTTAATAATATAATAATGTTTAATATATGATATATAAGGCCTTTATACCATTTCTCATACATCTCCATATTTCCAGTATTATCATATTGTGATGGCGTTGTCACGGGTTGTTTATTAACTGATCCAACATTGTAAATATTTACTTCATTTGCTTCCAATAATTTTATGTTGTCTTTTTGTGAATGATCATGAGAGGTATCATTCTGAACAAACTCAAACCTGAAATTCGAACCATCCAAGAAATCATCTTACTGATACTTTGCTCGCCCTAACGGTGGTCGTTATTATCGTATGAATTAACATCCATAGACACAAACATCTTTTTTCAAATTGGATCAAAACATTTGTGCCCCCTTTGATTTGTGGGAGAACCTACAAATATGCATTTATTTGCTCTAGGATCTAGTTTTGAAAATTTGGAATCATGATTATGAACAAAGGTCAAGCCACCAAAAATTTTTAGGGGAATGCTTGTAACGAATCTAGTAGTTGGAAACTACTCAATAAATACCTGAATTAGTGTTTTGTAGTTAAAGATCCAAGTAGGTAATCTATTTATCAAGTGCTTCCTCCCAAAGATATTTAGGAACCTTGGTTTGAAGGCTCAAAGCCCTAACTATTTAAAGAAGGTGTTAGTTTTTTCTCCCTATCACCCCATTTTGTTGAGCTATATTATTACATTGGCTCCGACAAACTATTCCTTTCTTACCAATGGCTCCGACAAACTATTCCTTTCTTACCAAAAAATTTCCCAACATATTGTTAAAGAATTCTTTCCCATTATCACTTTGAAATATTTTATATTCTGAAATTGTGTTTGAATCATGTTATAAAAGTTTTTGAAGACTCTTTTAGCAATAGATTTTTCTTTTAAGAGAAAGACCCAAGTGACTCTAGTATGATCAACAATAAATGTAATAAACCAACGTTTCCTAGAAAATGTAGCAACTCTAGAAGGCCCCCAAACATCACTAAGGATGATGGTAAATGGTTTTGAAGTTTTGTAAGGTTGTGGTGGAAAAATGGCTCAATGATGTTTTGCCAATTCACAAGACTCACACTGAAACATTGAAGGATTTTTATTTATGAATAACCTTGGAAACATATGCTTTAAATAGTGAAAACTTCAGTGGCCTAGTCGATAGTGCCATAAACTTCATTATTACTAGAAACTGAAATAGAATTGAAATAAGTTTGTTGGTCTTCTCTTCCAAAGGTTCGTCCTTTGTGATAAACATAAAGGCCATTATTCTGTTTAACGCTCCCAATCATCTTCCTGGAGGTTAAATCTTGAAGTCACAATTAGAAGACCAGAAAATTAGTCGACAATTATGATTAAGAGTAAGCTTACTCATGGATAAGAGGTTATATGATAGGTTAGGAACATGAAGGACATCTTTGAGTTTTAGGGAAGGAGAGACATTGTTCCTTTTCCAGCAACTGAAGCAATGGAACCATCAACAATTTTAATGTTTTGATTTCTTGTGCATGGAGTATGTGACGAAAAAAAAGTGCAGAATACAAATCATGTGATTTGTGGCACTCGAATCTATTATCCAGGGCCATTAGTGTTGGTATAGGCCAAAGACATAGGAAAAGTATTTCCTGAATGAGCTAGAGAACATGATGGATTAGGATTATTTTGAGATTTAAACATTTGGTGTAGATATTGTATTTGTTCCTTAGTGAAAGGAAGAGATTCTAAAGATGTTTGTTGCCCTGAATTATAATTGCTCACTTAGAATGCTCTTATTTCTCTTGTTGTCTTGGTGTCATTGCCTGGTTTCTCTACTGATTGACAAGTTGTAGGACAATTTAGGAACATGAAGAACATTGTGAAGTGTAAGATTAGGGGAAAGAACAATTCATCCTTTCCCAGCTACTACTGAGTAGAATCCTAACTATTGCTGAGTAGGAACCATTTGCTATTTTTTATTTTTTGATTTCCTATACAAGAACTATAGAAAGAAAACAATTTAAAGAACTCAATCATATGATTTGTTGCCCCTTAAGTAATTATCCAAGAATAATCTAAATTTACACTGAAACAAGAGACAACTAGATAATTATCTTTCTGAATCAAAGAACAGGAAGGATTTGAACTAGAGAAATTTTGAGACTGAAGAATTTTACAAATTTGTTCTATGTGTTCCTTCAATCTCTGATTTGATGTTGACAATCATCACTTTTTTCCTCATCTCCTCTTCCGTCACTACTAAGAAAACCTCTTTGATAGAGAGTAGAGGTTTTCTTCCCAAAATTTGGCCTTTGACTTCATCCAATTCTTGATTCAATCATGCAAGAAAAACATAAATGCTATCATTTCTTCCCTTTTTTTAATGTCAAACACTGTTATTCAGATAGTCCAATCATCTTTATAACATGTGGCAGGGTTACAATTTCATTACAAAACAAAGGAATGTCACGGTCTCCTTGCTTGGCCTTCCACAACTTCGTTTTTTGTTTGAAAATTTGAGGAGAATTTTCAATATCCAAATACATCTCTCGAACCGCATCCTATACATCTTTTGTTGTAGGCAAAAACATAAGAGATTTTCTGATTGCAAGTTTTATGAAATTAATCAACCAAGTTGTGATCACAAAATTTTCACTGCCGTGTTTTCCTCTGCCATCAACATCCAACTTTATTGTTTGCGACTCTAGGTAATTATGACCGTTCAACCTGTGATTTGTCAATTAAAAGGCCAGGTTCGAGCCAAGAAGATCATAGCTATGTTGTGCGTTTGCCTTCATAACATTGGGATTAGTCACACTCGAACTGTTGAAAACATCATAAGAGAATGAGGAGTTTCTCCGCCAGTCGATCATCGCTATACGATAGTCCATTTAGGACTTATATGAACGAAGAAAAAAAAATATTGTGAAAGAGTCGTGGCTCTGCTACCGTGAAGAAAGAGAGCAGTAATTTTCCTTCAATAGTACAAGGAACATGTAGGACAATACAGCCCTAGTCATCACCTTAAATCAAGGAAAATCTATTTATTCTCTAAGAAATAAAATCCCATTAATTCAGCCACTAATTTATAGAATATCAACTAATTATCTCCAGAGAATCAACTAATTATTTCTATAATATCAACAAAGACAATGCCATAATATGAAAGACAGTTAACCGAAGAACTGAGGGCTCTAATACCATATTATTTAGTAATGATAGGACTTATATACAGGTCTAATATATGTGCAGGTCTAGTATATGTGACACAAAAAGGGGGGGGAAAAACTATACAATCCCTAAGATTATGATGTTACAAATGTATTTCATTTTTTAAAATTTTCTAGATGTCATTGCCTTTCCTTATCTAGGAATGGACAACTTAAGTGATTGATCAATTGATATTCTCAATCTTTATAATTTTTTTCCAGTAACTGTAATAGTAATTATTGTTTTTTATATTAACATTTGATTATATGATCTCTTAATTTATAGCTAGGTATAAATGTATAAATAGAGAGCTTGTAAACATCATATGTGCAAGAAATTTCTGATTTGCCAACACAATTATAGGTAAAACATTCTGGCAACTTTTATTTTACATTGACACCGAGTTAAAGATGGCTATGAGTTGAGCCTGAATTATTATCTTCTATGATTGCTCCTTTAGATACTTGATGGTTATCTTCATTTTGTTTCAGGAAATTCATGGGGCCATTTGATTCTTTTGTATGTATATGTGCAATTGTCGCGGTTTGTGGTTGTTGGAGTGTTATATCCATTTTTACGAAAGTTTGGTTATGGCTTGGATTGGAAGGAAGCTACTATTCTCACATGGTCAGGCTTGCGAGGGGCTGTTGCATTATCTCTGTCATTATCTGTTAAGGTAAGTTTTGTCTTCTTTAAGTTATCTAGTATTTGATATCATAGATCTTTTTCTGTTTCTTTGTTGACGTTCCTTGAATACATAACATTAAGAGGGATTGTGATGTAAAGAAGTTTTGTTTGGGTCACCAGTTTCCCACGAATGATTTACGGACAATAGTCATTAATCTAATTTTATTTTGTTTACATGCATAGCGTACTAGCGACAATTCTACATATCTCACCTCCGAGACAGGAACCCTGGTGAGTCATTGTAAACTTTATGCTAAGTTGGGTAGTATTTCATTACTTACTGAAGCATTTAGTTTTAGCATTTGCTTATTCTGATAGATTATTGCATCACTTCATTTTAACCACTTTGGTAGACTAACTAAAAATGTTTCTTTAAAGAAAACAGATACATGTTCGTTGACTCTTTCTTTTGGTCCCATTTGCAGTTTGTTTTCTTCACTGGTGGAATTGTATTTCTGACACTTATTGTGAACGGATCAACTACACAGTTTATTTTGCATTTTTTGCAAATGGATAGGATGTCACCTCCCAAGGTGGGCTTGATACATTGTCTAGAATGAATCATATGTGTCAATTGATGCCATAGACATTGTTGTAAGATTGATCATATGCCTTATTTATTCTATAGAATTGTTTAATGACATTTGGCAAACTTTTATATTACTATTTATTTTGCCCATTGCTTTTGTTAAATATGATTACAACTAGAGGAAATCTTTTCAGCTAGCAAATACTTTGTTTGGAATACAATCGACTTTATATCTTAATAATCCTATATAGAATTATCTACTCACTACATAGCCTGCACAACATTTCCACTCTTTTTTGCAGAAACGTATATTGGACTTTACTAAGTATGAAATGTTGAACAAGGCATTAGAGGCTTTTGGTGATCTTGGAGATGATGAGGAACTTGGGCCTGTTGACTGGCCTACTGTTAAAAGATACATTGGAAGCTTAAATAATTTGGAAGGACATGTTCATCCTCATTGTGATTCTGAAATTGAGAGTAATTTGGACGTGACAAATCTAAAAGATATTCGCATACGCTTCTTAAATGGTCAGACTTTTCCCTTTCACTATTCTTTGGTATCGTTTATTTATTGTAAAAATATGTGATCAATTGCTTGAGATGATCAAGGTTTGCAATTTCATAGAAAATAAAAATTACATAAAAATTTGCAATCAATGCTATTATAAATCAAATTCCATAAGTTCTGGAGGTGTCTGGTAGCATTAACAGGCAAAATTGGTTGATTTTACACTTTAGGACAGGCATTTACAAAAGAAATCTTTGTGATGTTATGGATGATCTTAGCAACTGCACTTCTCTAATATGAGTTTTCTCAGGTGTTGCAATTTTTACTTATGACTATTTTGTGAGGTGCTAATTCTTTTAGAAGGTTAGAGGAATAATAGATTAAAAGAAAAAAAATAGAACGATTTGATGTGTTATCATAAAACAAAGTTAATAGAGGAACTTTGTCCTAGATGTGGGTAACTTTGATAATGTGCATGAATGGTTGGTTGGCTAGATTAATCTCATATATTGATGGCTCAACAATATTAGCTGTCATAATTGACATCTAATACATTAATACATCCATATCATAGGCTGATTTTGTGTGGCAATGTCACAGATTGATTTCATACCCCATTAAAGGTTGATTATGTCTTTTGTACAATTATAAGGATTTGAAGATCTTTCATAGAAAGTATGTATTATAGTTTTAGCTATTTTAGGGGCTGAAATTTAGCTTGAGATTTTGTTTTTGTTGATTTTATAAAACAATCAGCTAATTATCTCTATAGATAATTAGTTGATTCTCTATAGATAGTTCGTTGATGTTCTATTAATTAGTAAGCTAAATTAATGAGATTTTACTACTTAGAGAATAAATAGATTCTTCTTGATTTAAGTAGGTGATTAGGGCTACATTGTCCTATATATTCCTTGTACTATTCACAGAAAAATCAAGGAATAATTACTTTGTCCTCTTTCTTCATGGTATCAGAGCCGCGACTCCTCTACAATATTTTATTTTCTTTCTCATTAAAATCAATCCTAAATGGACTATCGCTTAGCCATGATTGGCCAGCAAAGAAACTCCTCATCATCCAATGATGATTTTAGCAGTTCGAGTGTGACTAACATAACTGTGATCTTCTTGACTCAAACTTGCCTTTTCAATTGACGAATCACAAGTTGAATGGCTAGAATTACCTAGAATGGTCGCAAACAATAAAGTTGGCCATTGACAGTAGAGGAAAACTTGGGTATTTGACTAGTGAGACAATAAGGCCGGCATTAGATGATCCAAATATGACAATATCAAGCTCCAAGAATTCTTTGATCATAGCTTGGTTGATTAATTCCATGGAAATTGCAATCGAAAAACGTCATATTCTTCAAAAAAAATTGATCGAAGGAGAGTTGAAGTCTACACTGATGCAGATTGAACAAGGTTTCTTGTTGTCAAAAGATCAACTTCTGGGTTCTACACATTTTTATAGGGAAATCTAGTAAATTGGAAGACGAAAAAAACAAAGTGTGACAGCCAGAAGTAGTGTAGAGGTAGAACATAGAGTAATGGCTCAAGGAATTTATGAAATAATTTGGTTTAAAAGAGTAATGGAAGAATTTAAGAAACCAGTGGGGCTCCTAATGCAGTTGTTTTGTGAAAACAAAGCAACTATTAATATTGTCAACAATCCAATTCAGCATGATCGAACGAAACATATGGAGATTGATAGACATTTTATAAAAGAAAAACTTGAAAGCGGACTCATTTGCTTACCATTTGTACCTTCAATACAAGAAGAAGTTGATGTTTTCAACAAAAGGCTACTACGATAGAATTTTGAGTTCTTTGTAAGCAAGTTAGGCATGATTAATATCTATGCACCAATTTGAGGGGGACTATGGATATTATAGAAATAATTAGCTGATTGTATAGCTATAATTAGTTGATTCTCTAAAGATGATTTGTTGATATTCTATAAAATAGTGGCTGAATTAGTAGAATTTTATTTCTTAGAGAATAAATATATTCTTCTTAATTTAAGAAGGTTAGGAGGTTAGTTTTGATCTCATCATTTAATTGTTAAAACAAACTATAATATTATAGAGTTAGTGTCACTTGCAAATAAATAGTGTTTTGAGAGTTGGTATTGCTGTGCTATGTAATCTTATATGGAAGCATTACCAATGTCTCCAATTTTGGAATAATAAATATTACTTATGCCTTGTATTATTCTACCATTCAAATAAATGAGGCTAAATTTATTGAAGTGCCCTAAATATTATAAAATATCTGGATAATTATTGTATCTTATGAATATAATATATACAAGATTCATCATCTTACTGCATCTGCAAATCCAATAATGCATTTATTGGATATTTGTTTTGTCTCATTCAGTGTTATATAAAATGAAGACTAGGGGCTCAAAACAGAAATCCTTCACTTTTGTGTTCGTGGTGCAACATAAGTGGTCTCTTTACTTTACAATTTCTTTTTCCTTTACCAGGTGTCCAAGCTGCTTATTGGGGGATGATCGATGAGGGAAGGATAATGCAAAGGACTGCAAATATTTTGATGCAGTCGGTTGATGAAGCAATTGATTTGGCCCCATATGAACCTTTACGTGATTGGAAGGGTTTAAAAGATCATGTCAATTTTCCAAGTTTCTATAGGTTCCTCCAATCAAGCATCTGCCCTCAAAAACTAGTTACTTATTTCATTGTACAGAGGTTGGAATCTGCGTGCTATATTTGTGCAGCATTTCTACGTGCCCATGGAATTGCAAGAAGGCAACTACATGACTTTATAGGTAAGCTAATCTTTGCTCTCAATTTATAGCCTCGTCAACACAATGGAAAGCAGCTACTTTGTTTAGTTTTGCTCACATTTTTAAATGTTATCATATATCTTTTATTTCTTTCATTTTTGGTGTTATCATATTTTCCTTGCTAAATATATTTTTGGTCTCTTTTCCATCCTCTGATGTTAGTTGAACACCTTGGTTTTACTTTTCTATGTTGCTTATATTATAAATATGATTTCTATTAGATATGACTTCTATTGTTCTGAATTTCTCTACATTCCCTGATTTTTTCCTCTTGTTCCAACTACTTTCAGCTTATTCTAGCCTTAGTTTGTTGAAGTCTATATTGCCTGAATATTCCTCTTTCCCTTTACATTAGATCCAGAATTATTTCCTTTCTATGGGGTAAATTACGTTTCTAATCTTCTACCTGGATGCAATAACTATTCAAAAAATTTGGTTTGCTAGAAGAATTGGTTCGTGTTGTCATACACAATATAAGCTCATATATGATCAATTCATACTATAAGTTGAAATGTAATGCAATTTATGTTTGTTTCCATCAACGAGATTAGCTGCATTATTTCAAAGCATTAACTGTAATATTGTTCTACATTTGTACACCTCTGTCAAAGGCAGATTTTATTCAGGCATGTCAAAGGCAGACCTTATCAGAGATAGATTGTTTGCTTTTAGTAAATAAATATTTCCTTAAGTAGGATCGATTAGCTGTAGATAGACAAATATATGGTAGTTTGACTATTTTTTTAAGGACTGAAATTCAGCTTGTATTTTGTATAGTAATGAGAATTCTCCGATTGTGAGAAGACAGATTTTCTGGGCCAAAGTTCCTTAGGTTTGTAATGGTATCAGTGCTTTTTGTCCTAGTCCCCCCTTTTTTCTATTTTCGTCCTAGTCTGGTTTGTTTCCGTCTCAACTTTAGTTCCACTTGTTATCTCAACACATTCAGCTCCTTGTCCTTGATTATTCCCTTTTTTATCTCAACTGTAGTCTCTCGATATCATGTCTTCAGATAAATAGGAAAATTCCTTAGTTCTTGTTAATACAAAAATAACTCATATTGGACATTCCATTTCAAGATATTTGTTAGACCTAAGGAATTATAGGGCCATGTTAATGGCGGTAATCTTGCTTCTTACAAAAACAAAAATAAAGATGAACCCAAAAACTGGGAGATCAAGGATGCTCAATTTATGGTGTTGATTTTGGGATCTGTCTAGCCCAACATCATCTTGAATCTTTGACCCTTCAAGATGGTACCAACACAAGGTCTTATCTACATAACATTATATATCATTTCAGTTTAAACATGGAAGTCCCTCAGTTTCTAAATTCTGCTCTAGCTTCTTAAGTCTTTGGGCTGAATATATAGATATTATTTATGCTACGTTGTCTCCTAAAGGACTTAGCTTTTTTTCAATCTGTTCATGAAGCTATTAAAAGAGATTGTTGAGACCCGTTATAGTCAACAATACCGTAGGAAGAACAAGGGTAGGGCAGATCAGTAAATTGGAGAGTGTGT
>JANIJH010000001.1:33496595-33513297 GCA_024520975.1 Erythroxylum areolatum | reverse complement strand
TGGCCAATTGATAGACTGAATACAATGATGCATTGATATTTCCTTCATCCATACTTGTTCTATTTTTATTATCATTTTTGCAATCATTCTGGTGTTGTGTTAGTGTGGTGGTTAGACCTTGTTAGGGTTTTGGATCCTAACAATTTGGTATCAGAGCAGTGAGGTACCGGGATGGTTGTGACGAGAATGGACACTAGAGTCGACAATATTGAGCGTGAGATGCTGAAGATAACTGAAGACATGGGAATTATGGATGAGAAGATGAATACGGTAGAGAAGAAGGTTGATAAATTGGTCGGAGACATGGCATCCTTGTTTGATTGTGTGAGACAGATCTAGGAGTCGGTGGGACATAGAAATCGGGAGAAAGCACCGCGAGAGGAGGTTGATGATTTTACAGATTCGTGGAGTCAAGCTGAAATACCGGTGGAAGGAGAGTGGATGATGAAGGAGAGGGCTCACCGAAGGCTGGAAATTCCAGTATTCTTCGGAGATGATCCCTTGGGGTGGCTGTTTAAAGTAGAACGATATTTTGATTTGAATGGAGTTCCGATGGTAAGGAGACTAGCGGCGGTAGCAGTTTGCATGGAGGGTGAGGCCTTGAGTTGGTTTTTGTGGAGAGAGGGGTGGTCACCGATTAAGGATTGGCCTGCTTTTAAGACCGCAGTAGTGCGACGATTTGGAAGTGCTCAGGCAGGAAATCCTTTGTCGACTCTCATGAAGTTACACCAGCTGAGTACAGTGGCGGAGTATAACCGGGAGTTTGAAATGGTGTCTTCGATGTTAAGGGAAATTCCAGCAGAGGTGGTAACGACTGCGTACATAAACGGATTGAAAGACGAAATTAAGACAGAGCTGCAGCTGGTGCAACCTGATTCGTTGGTGCAGTTGATGGAGATGGCGTTGGTGACCGAAGGGAGGAATTGGGCCCTTTGGAATAGATCAATCCAACCAGTGAAGGGACCTAGAACCCAAAGTGGGTTAATCGGGTATGGGGGTACAGAAACGGGTAATAAAACTTACCCTACCCACGGTAAATACACGAGTAATTTTCCTTTACCAAACACTTCGTTGGGGAATCCTAATCGACTTACAGAGGGGAGTAGGCCTACGCCATCACCCACGACAGCCAATTCGGGGGTGAACTATTACCCCAACCGGACGTTCGAAGGCCGGCGACCTATTCGAAGAGACTCACCTTACCCCTTTAAGCGTCTGACGGCTGAGGAGATTCAGCGGAAGAAGGAGCAAGGGTTGTGTTACAGATGTGACGCTAAATTTGGGCCAGGACACCGATGTGGTGAGAAGCAATTTCACATACTACTGAAGGATGAGGAGCAGCTGGACGATTTGCAGGAAGAGGAAACCGATCTAGTTAACCAGGTATTAACGCTTAAACCTTCTCTTGAAGGGGATGGGTCGTATTCATTGGAAGAGTTGGAGTTGTCAGTGAGCTCGGTATTGGGGAAAACTGGTCCTCAAACTTTTAAGGTAAAAGGGAAGATCGCAGATAAGGATGTGGTCGTGTTGATTGATAGTGGGGCTTCTCATAACTTTGTTAGAGAAGGCTTAGTGGAAGAACTCGGGTTGAAGGTCAGCAGTACTCAACCGTACAAGGTGAGGCTTGGGAATGATTGTAAGATCCAAAGTGTGGGAGTTTGTGAGTCGGTGGAGTTGTTAATTCAAGGTACCACCATTAGACAGAATTTTTTCCCTTTTGATATGAAGAGTGTTGATGTAATTCTAGGGATTGCGTGGTTGGAAACGTTAGGAGACATACTCATTAATCTTAAGAAGCAAGTTATGAAGTTCAGGAGTAAGGGGGAAAAGATAAAATTTTATGGGGAACAATACCTCAGTTCAGCATTGGTATCCTTCAAAACCATTTGCAAGCTCCTGCAGCAAGGAGGTGTGGGGTATGTAGTGGAGGGGAGTAGCGAAGAGTTGGCATCCGAATTGTCTGCATTGGAAGCTGTTAATCATCAGCAGATCGGAAATTGTGGTGTAACCGATGATATTGCAGAAGTGCTGAAGGAATTTCATCAAGTTTTCCAACCTGTCTCAGGGTTGCCCCCTCAGAGGGAGGTGGATCATGCTATCACATTGGAGCCAGGAGTCAAACCTCCTAATTCCAGACCATATAGATACCCCTTCTACCAGAAGAATGAGATAGAAAAATTAGTGAATGAGTTGCTAGTTTCTGGGGTGATCCGAACTAGTACTAGTCCCTATTCTAGCCCGGTCATCTTAGTACGAAAGAAGGACGGGGGCTGGCGAATGTGCGTAGATTATAGGGCCTTGAATAAGGTCACTATACTTGACAAGTACCCGATCCCATGTATTGATGAGATTTTTGATGAGTTAGGGGGTTCGGTGGTGTTCTCGAAAATTGACTTGAAGTCAGGCTATCACCAAATCAGAGTTAGGGAAGAGGATATATCGAAAACGGCTTTCAGAACACATGAAGGGCATTATGAGTTTAGAGTCATGCCCTTTGGGCTGACCAATGCCCTTGCCACTTTTCAGTCTTTAATGCATAGAATTTATAAGCCATATTTGAGGAAGTTTGTTCTTGTGTTTTTTGATGACATCCTCATCTACAGCAACAACTTAGCAGATCATGTAGTCCATCTAAGAATGGCATTGCAGGTGTTGATTGATAATCAATTAGTAGCAAATCTAAAGAAGTGCAGTTTTGGACAGCAGAAATTAGAGTACTTGGGGCACTACATTTCTGCTGAAGGGGTTTCAGTTGATCCTTCCAAAATAGACAGCATTAACCGATGGCCAGTTCCGAAAGATGTTAAAGCTCTGAGGGGATTTTTGGGACTGTCCGGATACTACCGGAGATTTGTAAAAGGATATGGGAGCATAGCCAAGCCATTGACTAACCTACTTTGCAAGGATAACTTTCAGTGGACAACAGAGGCACAGACTGCTTTTGAAGCTTTGAAGAAAATGTTAACAAGTACACCAGTACTAATTTTACCAGACTTTGCTAAACCGTTTGTTGTTGAGACTGATGCGTCGGCAACCGGTATTGGGGCAGTGCTAATGCAAGAGGGAAGACCAGTAGCTTATTTCAGTCAAGGTCTCTCCCCTCGCAACCAGCTCAAACCAGTCTATGATAGGGAATTAATGGCTATCGTGATGGCAGTTCAAAAATGGAGGCACTACCTCTTAGGGAGGCATTTCACTATTCAAACAGACCAACGAAGTTTACATTTTCTGACTGATCAGAAGCTATTGGGAGAGGAACAGCAGAAATGGGTCACTAAACTCATGGGGTTTCAATTTGATATCCGTTATAAACCTGGTTGTGAAAATAAGGCAGCAGATGCACTATCTAGGATGGCTGAAGGGGAGCTTAAAGCTATCACCATGGGTTACCATGAAGAATTAGACCAACTGGAGGAATTGGTGCAACAAGATCCGAAACTAAGGAAGTTGGTTCAAGATCTCTTGCTCCAACCCGATGGTCATCCACCCTTTAAATTGCGGGGTTCTCATCTATTTTATGCAAACAGGTTAGTTTTACCTGAGTCTGGTCCACATATATCTAAATTGATAAGGGAATTTCATACCACACCTTCAGGTGGTCATTCTGGATTTTTTCATACCTATAAGAGGTTATCTGGGGTAGTATATTGGAGAGGAATGAAATCTGACATTAAGCAGTACATCCTATCTTGTGAAGTGTGCCAGAAAAATAAATACCTAGCTTTGAAGCCGGCAGGATTATTGCAGCCTCTTCCTATACCGAATTTGGTGTGGGAAGAGTTATCTATGGACTTTATTTCAGGATTACCTAAAGCCATGGGAGTTGATACCATATTGGTAGTGGTTGATAGACTCACTAAATACTGTCATTTTCTGGCTTTAAAGCATCCTTTTACTGCTAAACAAGTAGCTGCTATATTCATCAGAGAGGTGGTTCGATTACATGGTTTCCCTAAGGTCATTATTTCTGACAGAGACAGGGTGTTTATGAGTGGGTTCTGGCAAGAACTTTTTAGGCAGTCGGGAACCACCCTTAACATGACTTCAGCCTATCATCCTCAGTCGGATGGGCAGACTGAAGTGGTTAACCGATGCTTAGAGACTTACCTACGATGTTTTGTAGGAGAACAGCCTAAGGAATGGCCAAGATGGTTGAGCTGGGCAGAATTTTGGTTTAATTCAACTTACCATAGTTCCATTGGCATGACACCTTTTAAGGCTTTGTATGGAAGGGACCCTCCTATTCTCTTTAAGTACACAGATGGGGGATCATTGGTGGAGGAGGTGAACCAGCAATTAATCGACAGAAACCAGATTTTGGAAGAGCTCAAGTCCAATTTAGAGAAGGCGCAGCAGCACATGAAAACTTATGCTGATCGGAAAAGAAGATCTCTTACAATGGAAGTTGGTGATTTAGTTTATATCAAGCTACAACCTTATAGGTTCAAATCCCTCACTTCTAGACCTAATGAGAAGTTGGGACCTCGGTATTATGGTCCTTATCCAATTATCGCTAAAATAGGCGAGGTGGCTTACCAAGTTCAATTACCTCCTGCAGCAAGAATCCATAATGTCTTTCACATTTCACGACTTAAAAAATCAGTGGTGCCTATCCCTAATTCCCAGCCGCTACCGAATTGTTTAGATGAGGAGATGCACCTACGGGTGGAACCGGAAGCATTAATGCAGGTGCGCAGAAAAATTAATGGAGATTTGGAGGTGCTGATCAAGTGGAAAGAGCTTCCTGAATTTGAGAATACTTGGGAGAGTTTTGATTTTATCAACAATCAATTTCCTTTTTTCCACCTTGGGGACAAGGTGGCTGCTTTTGGGGGGGGTATTGTTGAGACCCGTTATAGTCAACAATACCGTAGGAAGAACAAGGGTAGGGCAGATCAGTAAATTGGAGAGTGTGTAGGGGTGTAAGGAGAAAATATGATGCTGAGCTGGAGAGTTAGTTAGGGGGGAGAGGAATAAAAGTGACAGAGTGAGTACGGGTGGGATTCATTCAAGAATCGGTTATGATAACATTGTAATAGAGGAGGTTAGCTAGCCCTCAAAGTCTGGCCAATTGATAGACTGAATACAATGATGCATTGATATTTCCTTCATCCATACTTGTTCTATTTTTATTATCATTTCTGCAATCATTCTGGTGTTGTGTTAGTGTGGTGGTTAGACCTTGTTAGGGTTTTGGATCCTAACAGAGATCAATTTCTTATGAGATTAAAGTTTAAATTTGAAGGCACCAAGTCCAGTCTCATTAATTGAGGTATGTTCCCCTCTTTAGATACATATCTTGATGATTTGTTTTGTGAGGAGCAACATCCTTGCACTCAAACAACAATGAAGCAAGAAAGATCCACCTAAATTCATATGCTTTATGTAGCACAAGGTAAGCCAAGAGCAAGGGGCACAAGCATTATTCATTGTTTTTATTACAAATGATTTAGTCACGATGCTTTGGACCATCCTAGAAAATTATTCAATCACAGCAAAAAGGATGTTCATGTTACTAAGGAATATTCTACTAATTCTCCTAAGAAAGTGAAACAACATATATTTCCTTGGTTGGTTCTTCTAGTGTTAATGGTTTTGTAGATGTATCACAATCTTCTAGTGTTAATGGTTTTGTATATGTATCAGAATCAACACAGATTGAAACTACTTTTGTTCAATCCATGAATCTTGAAATGATTACGCAAATTGTTACTTCTGTAGTTTCTGCATTAGGGCTCTTAGGTAAAACTTTTCTACACTTTCCACTTGGTATTTTGACTGGGGGGATTTTAATTACATGATAAACAATGCTCATTTTCTTACCAATATCAATGCTGATAGAAATCATATGCCCATCAGAGTTACTAGAGATATTTCTTCATCTCTAATTGATGTCTTAGTTTCTCCTCTAGTCTTACCACTACTCTTTTTTTTTTTGTCAATCAGTTGGTTGACAATAATTGTAAAGTAGAAGTTTTAAAATCTCGTCATTTTATACAAGATCAATAGTCAAGGAAAGATCTTAAGAGGACAATAAGTTTTTATTGTCTTATTAGTGTAAACAAATATATTAGAAGTCTAAAGATTCACACTGTTGATGAAAATCATTTACCCACCTTTAGCTGTTTGAGATATTTCTTCTTCTTTATTTGATATGTATACCATCAATTTTTAGTTGCTTTGTGAAATAGGGATAAGTTGATATTTGCTAGAGTTGGTGAATGGATGTCCAAGCCTAAAGCACACAATGAGTGTTAAAGAAAATTATCACACAAATAAGTTCTTCGTTAAGTTTAGAAAGGGATATCAAATTTGTTGTTAAGGTAAATTCCACAAAAAAAAAAAAATTTGTTGTTAAGGTAGGGATATGTAAGACATTAGTTAATTAAAGAGAGGAGGAAATGTATGCACTTTCTTTGCCAACAGATCTGATGGTGGAACCATCTTATCATAGATGTGACTTGGTTTATGAGAAACAAATGCGTGATTATATGTTTCATGTGCTCTATTGTACCCTAGTCAATGACCAAAAAAAAAATAGGGTGCACTCTATCTAAGGCAATAGACAATAGGGTTGCGCTAGTGAGCAAGATGTAGAGGATTCTAAGAGAGTTCTGAGTAAACCTCTTAGTTGTTCTATCTCTTTTGCATTGAATTTGACATGATGGTTCTTGTGACTAGCAAGGTTCACCTTTGATTTCCTTTAAAACCTCGTATTCATTTTGAGTGTTTGTTGCTTCCCATGAAAACAAAAGGTCTCTTTTGAACCTTAACGTTTCCACCAAAATATAAGTTGGACTATAATGTTTGAAATTGTTTAAAAAGAATCCTAATATTTTCAAAACATTTCAGATCCAACTCCTATTTGACGAAATCCTTAACCTCGTCAAGATTCTATTATTTATATGATTACATGTTTTTTGAATTTAAAATTTTACCTTTAAGGCGCTCAGTTGGCAATGGTAGACCCCACTATCAAAAAATTGAAAAATAAATTATCTTGTAAATTCCACTCTAAAACGTCGTTACAAAAGAAATACACTAGGCATGTATGTCGGTTCATATACAATTCAATAAGCCAGTGTAGCTTGTTAAGCGATACAACTTTGGACGGTTAATGCTAAAAATTCAATAACCAAGGGAAGAGAACCTGTATCAAGGCTCTTGGTTAGTGTCTATTGACGACCTTAACAAGATATTGGAGAGCATACTCAAGGGTGTCACTGCTTTTAAGAAAAGTGAGAAGAATTTTCACAAGCTCATCATATAAGTTATTCATAAGATTTTTTATCATTAAGGAAGATGATAATAAAACAGCTGGCCTCCAAGTTGATGTATTAAAAAAACACTCTAGCTTGGAGACAGAAGTTCACTTAGGCATTGGTATCATCCCAGCCATTACACTAGAAATATAAAAAAAAAAAACCATGAACACAATCACGACTACAAGAAAAAATTCAAAAGATTCAATTCTACCCACCCAACTTCAGGCTGGCTTCTGAAAATGGTATGATCAGCCAATGCACCAACATGAAGAAAAGGTCCCAAAATGTTGGTCATCTCAATAACTCTTCCATTCAAGTCAGCTCCTTTAGGAATCCACCAAGGATGTTTCACAAGAGACTTAGCTCCCTTTTCTTGATCCTATGATTTCTTTCTTTTATCCATGTACTTTAATTCTTTTCCATAAATATTTTTTAACCTTTTCCTTGTGCTTTATGCTTGCAGGTGATAGTTTTATTGCATCTATGGTCATTAATGAAAGTGAAGTAGAAGGAGAGGAAGCTAGAAGGTTCTTGGAAGATGTTCGCGAAACTTTTCCTCAGGTAAATGGTCATCACATAGTTCTCTTGTGTTTAATTAGGCAATTTTGTTTGGGGTTAATAGCTTGAGGTCTATATACCATAGCAAGGTAGTTCTATTCCATATCGAGCTGTTTGGGAGCATTTAACAAGTTGGGCATATGATTCAAGGTAAATTTTCGAGATATAGGTAGAAATTTTGGGAGAATTTTCTCACTATTTTGTCAGTTAATTCGTGTCAACCCTTTTTTTTTTGGGTCCGTGCTTTGACCTAAACACTCGAAGGTAGATTCTTATATGTTACTCACATGGCATGTGGTATCCCTAATTTACAAGTATTCTCTATCATATTTCACCGCAGATATTGTTGGTTAATAAGAACCTATTAATCCTTTGCTTCATCCTCGATTTGCTTGAGACATTGCCTTTATTATTGGATATGGGTGGTACCCCCTCATAAGCATTCTCTTGCATGCTAAGAAGTAAAGTTGAGGTCTCCAGGAAGATTTAATTGTGCTTTAAATTCAAATGCACATAGTTGGGCATTAATTGCAAGCTACACAATCCGATACCTTTTTGTCATTGAAAATGCTGATCTATAATTTCTAAACAACAAATGATTACATCTGTTTAGGTTTTGCGTGTGGTGAAAACAAGACAAGCAACGTATTCAGTGTTGAACCATTTAATTGACTATGTGGAAAACCTTGAGAAGATTGGGATATTGGAAGAAAAGGAAATGCTTCATCTTCACGATGCTGTGCAGGTAATTTTGCTTTATTTTCTACTTTACATTTACTGCTTTGCTCAAACTTCACAATGTTC
The DNA here is from genome assembly GCA_024520975.1 of Erythroxylum areolatum. Lineage (NCBI taxonomy): Eukaryota > Viridiplantae > Streptophyta > Magnoliopsida > Malpighiales > Erythroxylaceae > Erythroxylum > Erythroxylum areolatum. Next base: position 33,504,670 of record JANIJH010000001.1, on the reverse strand, counting down.
CTACCTTTCTACTGCAGACTGATTTAAAGAGACTTCTAAGGAATCCTCCGTTGGTAAAGATTCCGAGAATAACTAACCTGATCAGTGCTCATCCATTTTTGGGAGCTCTTCCTTCCACAGTACGTGAACCACTGGAAGGTTCTGTCAAAGAAAATATGAAGCCTCTTGGTTTGCCACTTTACAAAGAGGGTTCTAAGCCCAGTGGTGTGTGGCTTATTTCTAATGGAATTGTCAAGGTAAACAAAATTCTAGAATGAGTTGGTATTTAGCAGGCAGTTATTTAGGAATACCACTTCTATTTTCCTTGCAAACAAATTCATGAGTGAAAGTCCTTGTTTGGCAGTGGAGGAGTAAAAGCATAAAGAATAAACACTCTGTTCATCCAACCTTTCCCCATGGGAGCACACTGGGTTTATATGAAGTGCTAGCTGGAAAGCCTTATATATGTGATATGATAACAGAAACAGTAGTACTCGGCTTTTTCCTGGAAAGTGAGAAAATACTTTCAATGGTTAGGTCTGACCCTGCAGTAGAAGACTTTCTCTGGCAGGTAAGAAGACGGTGATTCTCCTATATATTAATATTCAATTCATCAAGGTTTTTGTGTCACCAAGATGCTAATTTTATCGAACATCTGATGTTTCAGTGATTTATTAGTTAGTTTGGGGCCTTGCTTCCTGTAGGGAAAAACAGCTTTTTGATCTGTACATCTCGCCAATATGCCTCCTCCATATTCCTTGATTATTTTATTTTTTTTGAGATTTCAGGAAAGTGCAATTGTTCTTACAAAACTCTTGCTTCCTCAAGTATTTGAAAAGATGTCGATGCAAGAACTTAGGGCCCTTGTTGTAGAGCGATCAACGATGACCATATATATAATGGGAGAAGTGATAGAAGTACCTCACCTTTCCATTGGTTTTCTTTTAGAAGGATTCATAAAAGCCTATGGTTCTGAAGAAAAATTGATAACGCCTCCTGCAGCATTGTTGCCTACTCATGAAAGCCAAAGGTCCCTCTATCCACATGGAAACGAAATCTCCTCAAATGTAGAAATTTCAGGTAATATATATCATCTTGAAAGGCAGAAAAGAGGCGAGGTTGGTGGTGGAAATAAAACTGAAAACAATGAATCTTTTATTTTCTGGTTAACATAAAATGTGTGATCAACATACGTATCCCCGTGATTTGTTAGCTTTACCCTATTCTATTATCGTTGTTTATTTACTGTCATTCATGGTAATATTTGTTTGCCAAATGTTTCAATGTGATGAAGGTTTTATGATAGGTTGATGAATTTTCTGAATTGTATTATATTAATGGAGAACGGAAGTATTAACAGAAGAAAACATATTCACAAATTAGGTTTAATTCTTCCAAAATATTTTAATGTTTTTCATGTTTTGATTAGTTAAATGTAAATAAGACTTCTGTGTTATCTATTCTGAAAAATTGGAGGTGGGAGTTTCAATGGTCCAAACTGTGTTGCTGTTAAGTTAGTGGGGATCTAAGCTACTACTTTTGTATTGAAATGTTAGTCTTTCCTAGGATTTTTGGTTACTGTCCTTTTGAGAATCTGGCTTTCATTTTTGTTGGCATAAGTCTTAACTTAATCTTAGATATAACAAAAAAAAAAAGTCCTTTATTTAAGACATTATAAACTTAGTTGTTATGATCATGAAGTATAATTTTCGGCCATTTTCCTTGGGTGCACGGTGACTGAATTCATAGGAGTGATCCTTAGACCTTGTTGTGTGATGTCAGTAGTTTATTCAGCCTCTATTTGTATGTTTAAAGTATATCGACAAGGAAACCCTTCATAGTCGGTTCTAATCCTTATTTAGTTCACAGTAAAATCTTAATATTAACACATTCCACTAATGTCCTATGTAAAAGGTAATGTGATGATGTTTGGGGAACAAATTGGTCAGTATTAATGCACTCTGCTTATTCAACCACAAAATATGGAAAACAGAGGAAGAAGGTGGTGAAGGCCTGGGGAGAGGGTAAGGGAGGGGAGGCATGTGCGGGGTTAGAAAAAGAAGCGTGAGAACATATATTTTCAGCTACTTATTTATATTCTGCCTAGTATTTGGTGATGCCTGACAAAGCAATGAGTCCTTTTTGGTTAAGAAATTGATGTTGATCATAACAGGTGCAAATGCAGCCAGTTACTATCACCAAGAATCACGGTATCAGGTTGAGACGAGTGCAAGAGTGATAGTTTTTGACATTACAGCATTTGAGACTCACAGTTCTCTACAGAGAAGGCCATCATCGTTGCTATCACATTCAGTCGAGTACAACCATAGAACTCCAAGTAGAGAGCATGGTCGTCTTATGAGTTGGCCCGAGCATTTCTACAAGCCAAGGCAATATAAACAGAAACCTAGGGGCGCTGATCAACCATCAGATAGCTTGTCAGCAAGAGCAATGCAACTGAGCATCTTTGGAAGCATGGTAAATTTCAATATTATTTGATTCTCTCTATCTGAATGGACCTTGATGAACCTACTTTTTTTCTGAGGATGGCCACATAATAAATAATGTCCACGGACTTAACTCAAGGAAAGATGCATGGCATTACAGTACTAAATATTGGGCCTTATTCAATATATTATTGCTCGAGATAAACCTCTTCATTTATATTGAAGGGAAGCTCACAATGCCAAAAATTTTATGAGTACACTTTTTCAATATTTTCCTGGAAACTTTTCTTCTGGCTATTAGTGGACGTTATCCCGTATCTTTTTCTGTCTGAGAACGCCATGTCTGTCTTGGTTGCTTGTTTCACCTGAAGTCTAATCCTTTTATTTGGTAAGGTTGACATGGGATATCGCACCCACAGCTTTCCAAACAACCAATTGAAGCGATCTCAGAGTCAATTGCTTTTGAGAGCTGGGTCTCATGGGCGTCCACTAGCTTCTGTAAGATCTGAAGGCCCTACTACTATATCGAAAAATCTTGAATTTAGAAAGTTGACTGCAAAGGCCCCTGGCCCTTCAGATAAGGGCAGAAAGGCAAGTGAGAACGAAGCACTGGATAAATCCAGTGATGAGTCTGATGCAGAAGACGGATTTGTAGTGAGAATTGACTCACCGAGTTGTCTCTCTTTCCGCCCTTCTTAGGTAACTAGGTTTACTCCCAATATCATTTCTTAGTTTGGGGTTATTCAGATAAATAAATAAAAAAGAGGTCGTTTGTAGTGACTTGTGGTTCTTTAGATTGTCTTTTGTAACTTTTAATAAATATGTACGATTTAAGGTTGTAACATGGTGGATAAGCCAACAAGACATATCACTTTCTATGCAGTACTAGGTGTTTAGAAACTTCTGTGTCGACGATGAAGAATGCGTTATATTTCCGGAGTATTTTCTTATACCTCTGCTGTTAACTGTGTGCTAACATGCTAGTGTATTTATTGAAAATTTGGGGTATGTGCGTAGCGAACTAATAACAAAGTTTTTAATAATTTTGTGAAAGTCAATTTTACGTAAATTTTATAAAATGATTAACATATAAAATATAATAAAACAAGGATTATAATTTATGTCTTATTTTGAAGTTTGATTTTTTATTTTTCTTAAATTATTTCTAAATTGACTTACCTCACATATTATAGTTTTATAAGTGATTAGTTGCTAATAATATCAACAAAATATGTTGAGAGAACTTTTTATAAAGAGTTAGGTAAAAAATGTTTGTTGGATAAGTTTTATTTAATATAAAACTCTCAATATTTGTAAGTATATTGATCGTAAACTTGTAGTAAATGACGTATTAATTTTATTAGGAATTAACGAAAACTAAATGAATTTAATTTTACCAAAAGTTATGAAAAATAATTTGAATGAAAATAAAAATAATCAAAAAATTAAGCAATCAAATATGAGTTGAGTAAAAATAAATTTAGAAATTAATACAATTAAATCTTATTAAGAACTTAATCACTTATCAAATGAGTTATCACAATAAAATAAGAATGATCAAGAATAAAAATCTAGGATTTTTTCTATCGTTAGTTTGCTCATTTTACTACTTTTGATTCAATTTAGTGTCGATCTTAGATTTTCAAAGAGTTTGATTATTCTCTCTCAAGACCCAATCATTTAACCCCAATTAATACTCCCGAATTGATAACGAAATTTTAGATTTGTAATATCTCGATTAACAAAACAACCTAATGTTTTAAACTAGTTCTTAAGTAATTTATCGAATAATCAAGTTCTCACACAATATCTCTCTTTGTATGATCATCAATTTGATATTTGCATGACTTATAAGGTCATTAACTCTCATTAACTAACTTAATCAGATTACTTTTGACTCACTCTCTCGATTTATTGTCAAAGTATAAGCAAACATAAATATCACAATACTCAAAACATTGTACTTAAGTGTTCAAGTTACAAAATAAGTCAAGAACAAATTTCAATATCAGTTCATACATCAAACTTAAAGAAAACAAACAAAGGAAGAAGAAAAACTTGAGTCGGTAAGATGATGGCAACCTTGTGTTTTCCCCAATTTGGTAAGATGGGGTCTCTTAATGTTCATTTATAATAAATGAGTGACTTAGGGTTAAGTTTAAGGCTTACTCAAGTCACATTGTCCAAAAAATGCCCTCTAAATATCAAAATAGATAGAAATACATCTAACAAGTGTTTATCACGATAGTATCAGGGGTGTCACAATCGTGACACAACATAAAATCCTCTTGTCACAATCACGACACCCCATACACGGTCATGACATTGGGGAGAAACCTTATGACATGACCGCGACACTCATGTCATTATCGTGACTCTACCTTTTAGCACAAACATACTCTAGCTTCCTTCATTCTTCATTTATCTGGGTTCATTAACTAACAAATACATCAAACCAGCTCAAGAATACAAGATTAAGGTCTAAAATCATGCCCTAAATTGCATAATACTTAAAACATAAACAAACAATCATAGTAACATAATTCTAAGCTTAAACATGCGATAGTCATCTAGTCAATCTTTATAAACATACTAAAAGACGTACCAAAACATAATATAAATACAACTATCACTGTTAACTCATATTAAACTTAAGCCTATTTATAATATATTTGAGCTTTTTAGTAATTTAATTAATAAAATTTTAATTTTAATTAAGTTTTAATTAGAGTTATAATTAATTTTAATGTCAATAAAAAGAATTAACAACCAACCAACTATCATGTGCTTCTTCAAAGCAATGGATTTTTGTACCAAAAATAATTTTCATAACAAGGATGACTCACGTCAGTGAGTTTCGGGCCTTCAAGCTCAAGCATATCTTGATCTCCTTAGGTGGTGAGAAGTGCAAGTTCGAATCATATCGTGGAAGTTTGATAATTGCATTTACTTGTAGAGATAAAAGGCTTTCGATTATCAGTAGAATTTTTATTAGTAAAATTGTTTCCAATATATCTTTTATAAAAATATTTTTAAAAAAATTTATTAACTATTTTACTGTTCATTTAAAAAAGAATTTTTAAAAATGGGTTTAATAAATTTTTTAATATATTAATTAAAGAGCAAAGAATCCAATTCTAACTGTCTGATAGATTAGGATGAGGATGGGAGTACAATAGAATATATATTTAATTTTCATCTTAATCTCTCGCTCATAGTCATCATAATCCGTCTTACCCAACCGGTGGGCATTGTACGCTGCTTCTAATTAATTGGTTGTTTCTCCGCCCGTGGAATGTCTGAAATCGCTTCCTATAAATAGACACCATTATCCGGGCGGCGCGTGTATGAAATGAAATGGGGCTCTTGTACGCAAGCACTGAAATGAAACTAGTGAAGGGTGAGGCTGGCTATCTACTTGAAGATGTGCCTCACTTGTCCGATTACATTCCTCATCTCCCCGTACGCCTCCCTCATCTCTCTTTCTTTTTCCTTTTACATCATCTCTGTGATATGATTTTCTTTGGATTATCTGTATATCCTAATGAGATTGCCAACTGTAGTTTTGCTCATTTTTTATTTACTCTTTTCTTGTAAGTTCTCTTCCAGTTTTATACACTGACTCCAAGTTCACACTAGTTTTACTTCTTGTATTTGTTTTCTTTTCTATGGTTTCGTGTGCGTATGCGTGCATGTCTTTCCTTTCGATTAGCTGATGAACTCAGGGTGGACTTGATGGGGATGGGATATTGTCGTAATGGCTTCTTGGGTTTCTAGTTTAATTAGATGAATATGAGCACATACGCTCCAGCATCGGATCTTATTATATTCACCTTCTGTATGCCATTTCTCTCTCTTTCCCTCCCCTTTTTCTTGGTCCAGTTATGTTCATATTGTTGGTTTTATCTTGTGTCCCAGACCTATCCAAACCCATTACAGGACAATCCTGCCTATTCTGTCGTCAGGTAAGTCGCAACTTTATTTTCGAATTTCTTTATTTTTATCACTCTGTGTTGTTTTTTGGACAATTTATCCTATGGGATTTGCATTGTGTGTTTTAGGCAGTACTTTGTTCATTTCGATGATACTGTGCCCCAAAAGGTTAGTTTTGCTGTCTCATACCTAATGCCCCATTTTCATGGTTTTGGTAGTAATACAATTTTGATACCCTTTGCTTTTCCTAATTAGGGGAGTTTTGGGTTTGTACACTGTTAGCGATCATGCAGGTGCAGGCTAAGAGAATGTCGTGGATGTTAGTAATTTTGTCAGTTTGCAGGAGGGACCACCTAACCGCCCCCTATTGGTTTATAATCGCAGGAAGAGGGGTAGTACAGCTGTGGCCAATAACTAATTGTGACACCTAGGCTGTAGGTTGTTACGTGTGGGGAATATTAGACATGTAAAGAGCTAGAAATCTATTAGAGGGGGTTATCCTTTTTTTTTTGGGAATATCCTGTATTCGGTTGAGGCTTGGGAGGGGTTGCAGAGGCGCCCTTATTTCTCTGTTATTATCAATACAAATCAGTATTTTCCTTTCTTTCTCTTTCTTTGCACTGTCACTTAGATCCTAACTCTACCGTACACTTACATATATCTTTAATACTCAAGCAGTCCCTTAATGTAATTGCCTGCGCCATGGCATGCGACTGGATTTGCTTGATGGTACGAGGACATTATGGATCTTAGAAATTATAATCTTGCAGAGTTGGACAGAAGTTATTATTGTCATGTGGAATGAAACTTGCAATATTAAGAATTTGGAGGTTTAAGTTCATTTAACATTAAACGTAAACTTAATTCTAAAAAAAACATTAAATGTAACTTTTTTGTATTACGTTAAACGTTAAATGTAAACTTTATTGTATTATGTTATGCCACCACATTATCTCTAGAAGTTTTAATTGTATGTGTGGGCTTTACACATGTGGAATAGGGAGCTGGTTCTGATAACTATTTCTTTATTTAACAACTTCCTTCTATATTTGTGAAGTTATGATTAGGATCATCTACCAATTGTGCGTGAACCATTTGACAACTTTCTTCTATATTTGTGAAGTTATGATCAGGATCATCTACTAATTATGCGTGACCTATTATGATTCTAGATCGTGGTTCACAAGGATAGCCCAAGAGGGGTTCACTTTCGACGTGCTGGGCCTCGTCAGAAGGTATACTTGCTTTTTGATTCTCTGAAAGGCTTTTAATATGTTGATTCGGGTATATAACACTGGAATTACTATCATGTGCTGATAATGGTGCAGAAATTTCCATAAAATGATGTGCAGGTTTATTTCAAGTCAGATGATGTTCATGCTTGTATTGTTACATGTGGTGGGCTATGTCCAGGGCTCAACACAGTGATAAGGGAAATTGTTTGTGGCCTTTATCACATGTATGGCGCCAGCAAAGTCCTTGGAATTGATGTAAGTGGATGCTCTTAACATCCTTCAAGTCCAACTTTTCTTATTCTAGGATCTATTATTTTCTTGAAGGTACTTGCCTATATGAATGTAGTAAAATTATAAGTGAATCCTGTACTTTCTCATGTAGCTAGTAAGTGATTACTTGGGATTTGAAAAATGGGTCCTCTAATCCCCATTCCTTCTCATCCTACTGAAAAACGAGTCCTCTAATCCCCCCCCCGTCTCA
>JANIJH010000001.1:33485490-33496495 GCA_024520975.1 Erythroxylum areolatum | reverse complement strand
CTTCTCATCCCACCCCTCAAAACTTATCCAGGGGCTCCATCCTCTTAATGGAAAAAGATATCCTAATACAGGATTTTGGAATGATTTTAATAACTAAATGTTGTTGAAGATGATGATATTGCAGTTGTCAATTTGGTATCCCACCAGCATTTCTGGTTGATTTTTATATAGGGAGGCTATAGGGGTTTCTACTGCAAAAACACTATTAGTTTAACACCTAAGATTGTCAATGACATCCATAAGCGTGGTGGTACTATCCTGGGGACATCTCGAGGTGGCCATGATACGACAAAGATAGTTGATAGCATTGAGGATCGGGGGATCAATCAGGTCTGCATTGGAAATTGAGAAAGATTCTTGTTGCATTTCTATTAATGATTTTATTGTTTTTGAACAAGCTTAAAATTTTGGGATGAAAATCCCCTTCATGGTCCAGGTTTATATAATTGGAGGTGATGGAACTCAAAAGGGAGCAGCAGCTATTTATCAGGTAAGTTCATGCATAACTCCTAGAGAGAATTAAAATGACTTTCAATGACGATGATAATGATTTCATTGGCTACAAAGTGTAGCAGAGCACAAAGATAAACCATTTTCAAATCGTCAAACTTAACTTCTTTCATCTGTTCTCATTTTTTTTCTTGTTTCGCATTCTTATTTTGATATGAATCATCAGCTGAAACTACTTTATGATTCTTTTACCTGATTGAGAGATGTAAGCTTTTTGAGAATAAGATCTCTCTTTGGATAGCTTCTCTTTGTATTTGATTTTATATCACAACCACTATTATAGGAAGCTCATGAACATCTTTTTTTACAGAAGAACCTATCAAAATTTTCTTAGATTGATGATGATTGTTTGGTAAATCTAATTATGCTTTCATAGCATTACTTTAAACTCTGTGTCACAACTGCCCCTGGAAACTATGCAGGAAATCAGAAATCGGGGCCTCAAAGTTGCTGTTGCTGGCATTCCGAAAACCATTGATAATGACATTCCGGTACTCAGCCTCCACTTCTGGTTTATTTGACTCCTTCACATTTTCTACTCAGTTATAGTATTCATGAATGGATGCTAATGTTAGCTTCATAATTAATTTTATATTTTTATAATTTAATGAATTTTCTACTTGGTTTTCGAACTTTGCTGGAGCCATTGATGTTTGAAATTGATTCATACTAGGTTTCCTTGCTTGGTCCAGGTTATTGACAAGTCCTTTGGTTTTGATACTGCGGTTGAGGAAGCTCAACGAGCAATTAATGCTGCACATGTTGAAGCAGAAAGTGTGGAGAATGGAATTGGTCTAGTGAAGCTAATGGGGCGTTACAGTGGCAAGTTAAATCATCAGCATGTAGAATTACTAAAAGCCAGAGTGGCATGATTAATATTCTTGTGTATGCTTGTACTTTTCCAATTTCTTCATCAGTCTTACTGAACCTTTCTACAACCTTTTTGGATTTTTAACCCAGGTTTCATTGCAATGTATGCTACCCTGGCTAGCCGAGATGTAGACTGCTGTTTGATTCCAGAATCACCCTTCTACCTTGAAGGAAAAGGTGGGCTTTTTGAGTTCATTGACAAACGACTGAAAGAAAATGGGCACATGGTTATTGTTATTGCTGAAGGAGCAGGACAAGATCTTCTTAACGAGAGTCTGCAATCCATTGATGAGCAAGATGCTTCAGGAAACAAGCTACTGAAGGATGTGGGCTTGTGGATATCTCAGATGATCAAGGTATTGCTTACCATATAAAACGAGCTTGATAGTGCTCATATCAATGGTACTCTGGATGACTGTCATTTGATATAAAATATGATTGCTAAAGGAGCAGAATGTTTGTCAGAATAGCAGTTACATATTGAAGATGTAAGATTAATGATGGTATCCTCATTCTTTGTTCCTTTTATTATCAATGGCAGCAAAAGCATTTTAGATAATTTCAATTGTTCAGAAGTACCTTTTCAAGGGAGTATTAGTCCATTTGCATCTTGATGTGAGGATTAAGTATACCAATGTGTCCATCAATTTTGAATTGCTTTGTAAAAATAGTTTCTCTATGGAAAAAGTTGGGGAATGAATATACTTATGATTTTTGTATTGATTGCAGAGACATCTAAAATGGTTAAGTTATTCCTTCTTTAAGAGTTTGTTCTAATTTGTGCTGCAGGCTCATTTTGCAAAAGAAAATAAGCTGAGCATCACTCTCAAGTATATAGGTATAACTTATATGCTTTAGAGTTTTCAACTGAAATTGTTTTGATGCAAATGCGAGCTATAACCAAAATATTCTTCAGATCCCACATATATGATACGTGCTATTCCAAGCAATGCTTCCGATAATGTCTACTGCACTCTACTTGCTCAAAGTGCCGTTCATGGAGCAATGGCAGGATATACTGGCTTCACCGTTGGACTTGTCAATACCAGACAGACTTACATTCCTTTCAATGTATGTTTCTCAGCCAAAGCGAATAATTTCCTTGGAAATGCAGCAGAAGTTTAAGATATATGTTCTAGTATATGCAATTTACCTTTTGGCCCGGAAAAAAGTTTTTTTTTCCTGGTTTTTTCTTTTGTGGGCATTGTTTTTCTTTCTGCAAGCCCATTAGCATCTCCACGTACGTTACATTCCTGCATCCTTATTTTCTTTTCACTTCTGCTTCTATTTGTCAGATCAATTATTCTGGAGAGAAACGTTAATTATGGTTTGATAATACTTCTGTTTTAGCGTATAATTGAGAAGCAGAACAAGGTAGTCATTACTGACAGGATGTGGGCAAGGCTTCTATCTTCAACTAACCAGCCTAGCTTCATGAACCCCAAAGTTATCAATGAAGTAGATAAAGAGCAAAAGCCTTCAACTCAGTTGTGAGATGGTGATAATTGAGGAAGAGATGCAAAATAAGAGCATAATGTCAGATCCTAAAGGATAACAAATAAGGGTAAAGAAGAGCCCTAGCATGACTTGAGCAGCTTTATTGATCATTCTATGTAATCTTCTATCACAGTTTAAAGTTGCTTTCTAAGCACGTGAAATCAGGGAGGATGCATTTCTGGTTTCTGTCGTTTAATGTACCTGATATGTGAGCTGTTGTATGGAAGTAACTCCCTTGTTTTATTGACTTCTTTCTCCTTTTGTATGTTCTGCCACCTGATTTGTCGCTTTATATGGGATTTGAGACATTTTGTTGAGACCATTAATTTGAGGTTAAAATCTTGCTAATTTCACCTTTTCATCTATTTGATTTTAGATTTTGGTAAAGATGCATTTTAAACTCTAATGTTTGCCCTATCATTTAATCTAGGGTTTAAATTTTGGTTATATTCAAGGAATTAGCCAGTATAAAATCACTTAAAATAAATTTTCAATTCATGGAACTTTAAGCTCTTGTTTCCATCTTATATCACATTTTTATATATAAGGGATCTCAACATTACAAGTATCTTATTTTACGATACCCAAAAAAATAAAGGTGTGATATTGAAGTTGGTCAAATTTATCATCTTTTATTGGGTTTGGAGGTAAACCTTTGATGTCAAGACATCCAACATAGGGTTGAACAGTGTCTCTGGTATAGGCACTTTATTAAAGTTAGTGCAGACCTAAAGAGAATGTAAACCGGGCCGGACCGGTCGGTCTGACCGATTTAACCGGTGACCGGTCGGCTATCCGGTCCGGTTTAATCTAAAAAATCAGTTTTTAATTGATCCAGTCTGAACCGGTCAAAATCAGTCAATTGATAGGTCGAATAGGGTCTGGTCTGACCGGTTTGACCGGTCCAACAATTAATTTTTATTTTTTTTATTTATTTTTTGGTATGTTTTTGTATTTTTTAAAATATTTTTAATATTATATATAATTAAATTTAATTATTGCATAATTATGACGTCATACCGGTTCGACCGATGGTTGAACCGGTCAAACCGATGATTAGTAAACTCTCCAATTTAATGATCGATCCGAGTTTCAAAACACTACGAAAGAGAGATGTAAATTTCTGTTTGTCAAGTAGAAACTCATTTTATATATGAGAGTTGATACAATACGGGCCTTACATGTGGACCGGTCAAACCGATGATTAGTAAACTCTCCAATTTAATGATCGATCCGAGTTTCAAAACACTACGAAAGAGAGATGTAAATTTCTGTTTGTCAAGTAGAAACTCATTTTATATATGAGAGTTGATACAATACGGGCCTTACATGTGGACTCGTTCCTTCATTAGGAAGAGTTAGGGAATGTGAATCTTGAGACATGGTTAAATAGTAGATCGAGCGATCATTTTGAGGAGCGAAGTGTGCTCTTTATGGAGGAGTAACATTTTCCCTCGTTGATCTTAAGGAAGATTAGGAGGATTTTAATAGACCAAAGTACTTTTAAGTTATATGAACGATGCTTGTCCATCTCTTATCTAGCAGGACGTTATGGTTGCTCTAATACGTGTCTAGTGCGAGTGTATATCTGTGATTCTGCATCTTTTTAAGCTAGATTGAATGTTTGTCAAGTTATTGCTTGTCGAGTAGGAGATTACGAGTCTACAAATCTATGAATAGTTGAATACGAGACAATAAGTTTGTGACTTTCTGGCTTGTCTCGTGGGAGATAGCAATTCTACAGCTCTACGACTTGTTGAACATAAGTCAGTGTCTATGAGTCTATGGCTTGTTGATTGCTCTAACATGTCACTTCAATATGGTATGTTCATAAATGTCTTCTGGATATTCTTGAATATCCTATACCTTGTAACAGCGGGGTGTTACATAAGAAGCAGAAAAATGATTTATCAGCAAGTCTCTCTAACATTTTATCCACAAAGAGTAATGGAAATGGTCCTCTCTTGTAGTTAAATTAAGCTTTTTAAAGTATATGCACATTCTCCACCTATTCTGTATCCTCATTGGTACCAACTCAACATTCTAGTTTCATGTCACTGTCATACCAATTTTCTTGGGCACAACATGCACTCAACTTATCCATTCGCTGTCCGAGATTGGATAAATTATACTTGCATCTAAAAGTTTTAAAATTTCTTTCATTACCACATCTTTTATTGTTGGATTGAGTAACAGGGTTCCTGTTTTGGTTTAGCATTCTCGTCTAAAAGAATCTTATGCATGCAAATCATCGTGCTAATTCCTTTTATGTCTGCCAAAGTTCAACCAATTGTAGTTTTGTATTCTTTAATTAGTGGTGTAAATTTTTCCTCTTGCCCTTTATTCAACCTTTTTGAAATGATCATTGATAATGACTCTCCATCACTCAAATAGACATATTTAAGTTGATTAGGTAGGGTTTTCAATTCGATCTTCGGAGCCTGCAAAATAGAAGGTGGCATTTTCTTGTGATTTACAGTAAGTTCAACATTCAACATTTTCGAATTTATTTGCATTGCTGATAACGATTCCACAACTTCACAAGTTTCATCAATTTGCTCGTTCACTTCCGATTTGGCCTTAAACTCTAACTCATCTTCAATATTTTCTTCATTAAACCCATCCTGCACAAATGAATCTACAATATCCATATGATAGACAAATTGAAGATCATTAGGGTATTTCATTGCTACAAATTGAAGATCATTAGGATATTTTATTGCTTCGAAAATATTGAACTTTATTATCTCTCCATCAAACTCTACAAAAAGGGTACCCTCACCCACATCAATTTTTGTCTTGGTCGTCTTAATTAACGACCTACCCAATAGAATCGAAGCTAAATGTTCTACACTATTTTCGTCCATTTTCGAGATGTAAAAATCTACTAAAAATACCAAACTAATAACTTGGACTAAAACATCCTCAATAACTCCAATAGGATGCACATACGAATAATCAACTAGTTGGATAATCACATTAGTTTTTTGCGAAGATTTCAAATTTAAAGCTCGATAAATTGAATATGGCATGACATTAATAGATGTAACTAAGTCTCGCATAGCATGCTCAATTTTTAATTGCCAATAGCACACAAAAGTGTAAAGATACGATTTTTGCATTTTTTCCGATAATTTTCTATTTATCACAACTAATATATTCTTATCCAAAATTATTCTCTCCTTGCCCTTCAGCTTTCTTTTATTTATGCACAACTCCTTTAAGAATTTTGCATATTTTGGAACTTGCTTGATGGCTTCCAGAAGTGGTATATTAATTTTCACCTTTTTGAAAGTTTTTAAGATCTCTCTTTCATATTCATCATCTTTTGGTTTAGCTAACCTACTAGAAAAAGGAGGTAAACGTGCATTAATTGATAATGATGAAGGTGAATCATTTTTTACCTTTGTTGATTCTTGAGTTGGAAGTTCTTCCTTCTTTTCTTTATCATCGTGCTTTTCTATCTTCATTGGTGAAAAAGTTCCGTATTGAATTTCTTTACCACTACTTAAAGTCATTGCACTCACATTCTCTTTAGGATTCACCACTAATTGGGAAGGTAATTTTCTTAATGTTTGCGCTTCCAATTTACTCACCGAGGTGGCTAATTGAGTGATCTAATTTCCTAAATTTTGAAGGCCTGCCCTTATTTCCTATTGAAATTGTTAAGTATTATTAGCAAGTACTTTAACAATTTTATCTAAAGATGTACCTGAATTTGAAGATTGACGTTGAGCATATGTAGGGACTTGAGGTTGTTTAAAATTGTGAGGTTGATATCGTTATTGGCCTTCTTGATTTCCATAGCTCAAATTTGGATGGTCCCTCCATCCTGGATTGTAGTAATTAGCTTCTTAAAGAGAGTCTTGTTACAATGTAGGACGCATATCCGTAAGATGTCCAGAAAATGAGCATATTCCATACACTTTTGCCGATTGCAATTGACCTACAACTATTTGATGAACTAGAGCGGTTAAATAAAAAATTTTATCCTAAAGGTGCATGTTCCTTACCTCATTCATACGCTTAATAGCTCCATCCATCCTTATCCCAATATGTTGAGAATTTTCAGCTATAATTGATATCAATTATCTAGCTGCCTCAGGTGTTTTGTTTACCAAAGATCCTCCACTAGCTGTATCAACCATACTTCGATCCATTAGCAAATAGTCCTTCATAAAAGTATTAAATCAGAAGTTGATCGGGAATTTGGTGGTGTAGGTAGCTGACACATAACTCCTTAAACCTTTCTCAATATTCATATAATGTTTCTCTTGTAATTTGTCTTATCTCACATATCTCCTTTCTGATATTTGCTACTCTTGATGCAGGAAAGAACTTCCCTAGAAACATTATTTTCTTCTCGTTCCATGTTGTCACTAAACCAATATAGTCAATCATTTGCTTTATCTTTCAATAAGAATAAGAAGGTTTTGAGATTAATTTATTTTTCTATCATCCCTTGTGGCTTCATTTCAGAGTAGACAACAATAAATTTTTTCAGATGTTTATGTGGATCTTCTCCTGTAAGACCAAGAAAAGTAGGCAATAAGTGAATCAAACCAAATTTTAATTCAAAATCTATCTCAATATATGGAAATTTAATGCATAAGGGTTGTTGATTCAAATTTAATGCCGCTAACTCCCTCAACGTTCTAGGGTTGAGATTTGCCATCTTTTCTTCTACTTCTTGAAAATTAGAGTCTTCACTAGCTGTTAGATCTACTTCAACTTTCATATCTAAAAGTGAATGACTGCTTCCTCGCTTACTCTATTTTCTCAAAGACATATTGTCTTCTCAATTTCTGGATTATATTGTAATTTATCTATCTGAGAAACATGAGTCATACAAGACAAGAGATTAGCAGTAACTGTAAAATAAAAACACAAAGAAACTAAGAAACTAAAGTAAGTCTCGAATAACGACATCACATTTTGGTCGGGTTGTCGATGCCTCTAAAATAATTCTGATTCTCTAAACTTTTTGCAATAGTCGTGGAACTAGGTCAAATCACAAGAGAACTAGACTGTAGTTTTTTAATTTCAAGTAATGAAAATAAAAGGGGGTTTTGATTAAGTAACTTATTAACTAAAATTAATAAGAATTCAAATTAAATCAACTGAATATAAAAGTGAGAAAATCAAGATTACCAAACTCTGATTCAAAAGAAAAATCTCATCTAATTATAACATTAATCATTGGTTTAAAAAGAATATTTTCACAATTCAAGCAGCTGGTCCAAAACATATTAGGATAGCCGTAATAAGTCTCAAATTTTCATAAATTAATTGTTTCAATCCCAACATCTAAACTAAAACTTATCATCCATTGACTGAGTGTGATAACATTCTATATCAAATAAATGATAGGAATAAGCTTAGTGAAAAAGACTAATCCTAAATTAAATAATCGAGATAGCTGCAACTATTTAATTTAGTTTTCTTTTTTATCATAAGATAAATATAGAAATTCATAAATAACCTATTTGCTACTTGTACTAATCCTTCATGAAAATTGCAGATCATTAAATTCATGGATAGCAATAGAATAATCAATATAAATTAAATTATCAGATTAACCAATAGTAATCATTCATGAAATATGAGAACTTAAAACAAGAAATACTCGAATTAAAAGGTGAATAAAAGGTTTATAACACAAAACATCACAAAGTTACAATTAAAGTTTCAAATCCACTCTAATCAGAACAATTGATTTTAGCCACACATGACTTTGGCTTCAATATATATATAAAAAAAAAGAAGAAACATAAAGAATTGTTAAAAATGTAAGAAGAGAGAATCTTTTTCTGTTATGAGAAACATCCCTTTTATAAGATTTTCTGATCTAATCCTAATATAATTCTAACTTGTAAAGATGTCTATCTAAAACAAATTCAAATTTAAATTCCTACATGATAAGGATATAAATAAGTTTCTCTGTTAAACTCCAACTTTTCAAGTGATCAACCTTATCCATTGCAACAATCTCTTCACTTCATCCAAAATTCGTGATTATCATCAATAGAGTCCTAATTTGATGCAATTTCTACTTTTCATCTCCAAAAACAAAACAAACATTAGTTTTCATATTTAAGTCCCAAAATAAATCTAAAACAAAGGGTGTGCTAAAGATAACATCTTGTTAAATAGTACATCCTCAATTATTTTGATTGATCCAAAAAAATTGCGGGCATAGAAAACTTTCTAACAAGGATATGGTACCAATATATTTATAATGAAAGGATCTATGTGTAATGTAAACAAGTTTCTTGTAATGTCTTTTTTGTAAATTTCCTTTTAATCAACCTTTTTATCATCCCAATCATATCATACATAAACCCCATTACAACCTAATAAAGACCTTTTGATTTTTGATTCTAGTTTACATATGAGTGGTGAAGAGGTGATAAAATTACAAGCCTGTGGTAAGAATTCTACTATGCATTGATTTGAGAGTTTGATAAATTTCACCCTAAAGACATGAGTAAATTGAGTGAAATCTTAGTAAGAATGTAAAGGTTTATGTTTTTTATTTCAGCGAGACCATTGATGTGATTATTATTAATATTAACTTAGGAAGTTAGTTTTAAGATAACTTGAATCTATTTGTGTGTTAATTTGATTAACATGATATGATGATTTATAGTATGAATGGACAAGTTAAGGTTAATGAAGGATAGATGCTATAAGATTTATTTTGATTATGATTTGTTTGAGGATAAACAAAAGCTTAAGTGTGAGGATGTTTGATAGATGCGTATTTGATTGTATTTATAAACTCATATTTGAAGTATTTTCTTGATATTTTGTAATTTTGTTATATATTTGGTACTTAATTCAGTCCAAGTGCATTTATAGGTTATAATTATCTTCAAGTACCAAAAATAGAAGAATTCAGATGAAAATGTGGCATAAAACAGAGTTTTGAAGTAAGTTAGAGATACACGGATGTGTCTATTTGTGTAAGTCTCAAAGCCCATGTAAAATCGTGAATTCTAGTGTTTTTGAATATATACAGTCTCTCTCACACGCCTATGTATCAGATTATATATGTATCAAAAACCTTAAAATTTACTATAAAAGGATATTAGTGGAGGCAATTAGAGGAGAGCCAACTTTTGGAGTAGATTCCAGACATAGAAAGCTTACAAAAAGGATGATATTGATTCATAGACATGGAGCACGTGAAGAATTCATCAATAGATCTAATAAATTACATCATCAGGCCTCAAACTTGCAAGAACATTCAATATAAGAGAAACACAGATTTAGAATTATGATTCCTTTGTTTTCTATTCATTTCTTTTCTTATTTATCTTTGATTTCATTTTCTATTGTATGTAACTAAATGTATTTAATGTCTAGGTGTGATGAACCCTAGTTAGGATAATAATATGTCTTGATTCTTATATTTAATGCAATTATTTTGATTGATCTATTATGATTCAATTATGTGTTTTATGCATGTTATAATAGATCCAGAATGTTAGTGCATGATTTGATTTTCTATCATTGAGAAATCCTTTGTATGAATAGATCTACCATAATTGAAAGGAGTCAATTGCAATCATAGAGATAAGTCGACATAAATCCTCTGGATTTAGGTCAAATCTGATAACCTAATTCATAAATCGAAAATGCAATCTTAGGAATTTTAACTAGAAAGATTTCAGTTAATCACATTATGAATTAGTTGTTAGTAGTCTTAAAAGAGTTGTTAAAATAAGATAGGAATTTTTGTGATCCAATAATTGATAAAATAATTGCAAGATAAAAGGTTAATTATTTAAACGTTTTCATCAATTAGGCACTAATCTTTGATATTGAGTTTTTTAAGCAATTTCCTTTGTTTCTTTGTTTATTATTATTTCCTACTTTATTTTATTTGTTTAATTATTTCTTTTAATTAAAAACCATCATGCAATTTATAGGTTAGATAATAGGAGAAAGGTAACTACTAATAATGTAACGCCCCAAATTAGGGGTTAGAATATTAAAGGAAGTTAGTACGAAGTATGTTTGTTATTTGCTTATTAAATATTTACTTCATTGTGCATAAGTATTTTGGCATGCATTCATGGCATTTTCCGGGTAAATTGGTTTAATGAAACTTCGGATTGATTCG
>JANIJH010000001.1:33409622-33425889 GCA_024520975.1 Erythroxylum areolatum | reverse complement strand
AAGGCCTGGCAGCCTTGCGCTTGCCTTTGGCAGACTTGGGGGACCTGCTGAAATCATCAACTCTGGCCATGGCTGCACAAGCAATAAAAACAAGTTAGAAGTCGAAACCAATACTTACAAGTTTAGTAAATAGTTCAACCACGAAGAGTCAACCAGAGGGGGCAGTTTCTTCTCCTAGCCCGTTAATTCGAGGTGGGGGGTTAATCAGAAAAGAATCGGCCGAGGCCCCGCCGCGATATCCCTGAATGAGACACTCGAAGTCATATCGACCGAACTCCTTGATGCGATCGACCACCTCTCACTCTTCTCTCGAGAGAGACAAGCTCGACGCATCATTCCATCGCTCGGCTAGAGGGTACCTCCACGGCTGAGACTCAAAAGAAGAGCCCGAAGGTTTCATAAAAAAGTACTTCGTTCGCCAAGCGGAGACCTTCGAAGCCGTCCTGGCTAGACAATATCGAGCATCCCTATACTGGAGATGGGGGATCCCGGCCCTAGCGCTCGAACTCTGGTTCATTCTCAAAAAGTGGCGAAGGATACCGACCGAAGGTGGACAACCGAACTGATGGCACAGCAAGGCCAAACCATTAATAAATCTCCATCCATTTGGAGGAATCTGGCTCGGCCTCAATTGGTAGGAAGCGCACACATTGTCGATGATCGGGGCATACGGAAGTTTCATGCCACCGACTGAGAAAAAACTGTCAGAAATGGCAAAATATTCTCCCAAATTGCTGTGGATCCGTTCGTTATTGAAGGCCAGCCGAGGTTGCCAGGACATAGGGATATTGTTCCTAATAACCGATCGGTTCAACTCCCCCACGGTCATTGTTGATTCGTCCCTCGGCGACTTCTCGACGACAAACCCATCTTTTCGTTCCCTCGTCGTGACTCCCTCATCGCCTCTCACACCCGGCATCGCCACTACTTCCGTCGTTATTTCGAGAGACCCGACCGGTGGGGAGGCCCTCTCGCCGGTCTCACTCCTAGGGCTAACCTCACATCTAGAACTGGACGACGACATGTTTACAAAGAAGAAATTTAAAGGAAGTGAGGAAAAAAAGGACGTACCTAGTTAGTGATTGAAGTTGGGAATTTGGACGATGGCTGAAAGAAAAACTCCGAAGACTGAAGGCAAGAACGAGAAGAAAACCTACGATCTGCCGATATGTAGAAGGACGGCTAAACGGACGTTCCAACCAATGCTCGACACATGGAGAAAATCCGCAACGGACCCAGACACGTGGAAGAATCTGAGCCGAGGTAAATTAGGGTTGTCAGATGCCCGAAACGGCACTGCGGTTGAACCGACGCGTTTGATGTCTGACAACTGTACGGCGCAACAGTCGAAAGGACGAATGTGATAGCTGTATGGCGGTTACAAAAGCTTTGCATTTAAAATTTTGAAAACTCGCCAATGCACGCATGCTACAAGTAATGATTAAGTTCGATGTTTTGATGCGGTGTCAACATTCGATCGGTCGACTTGTTACCTACGATCGACCGATCAGCTAAATCTCCATCCTCGATCGGCTCCATCCTCGATCGGTCGGTCTCATCCCGAGCTGCTATGAACTACACGTCGATGTTC
This sequence comes from Erythroxylum areolatum, assembly GCA_024520975.1. Classification (NCBI taxonomy): domain Eukaryota; kingdom Viridiplantae; phylum Streptophyta; class Magnoliopsida; order Malpighiales; family Erythroxylaceae; genus Erythroxylum; species Erythroxylum areolatum. The sequence goes on along the minus strand of JANIJH010000001.1, from coordinate 33,424,298 downwards.
GACCGATTGGGCCTATCACGAGCTGTCCCCACAGACGAGCCGCACGATCTTTATGTACTCCTTGGTCAGGCTCGAGAAGTAGGGGGCTTATGGTCGGGTCGGCTATGCTAGGCCCAAGCCCAGGACCAGATATAGACGACCCACTCGTAGACAGAAACCTCCCATGCAGAAGTAGAGATCTACGTAAAGATGTAAACCTAGCGTCTATTCCATATATAAGGTATTACTTCAACACGCAAGAGGTATGAGACTCATAAACCTAATTCTTTTGATTCACTAGCCAAGAAAACTCTCCAAAAAGACTAACTTGAGCGTCGGAGGGGCTATCGGGAAACAACCCCTGACGTACCTTCGCTGTTTTGCAGGAACCTTCAAGCCAGAGTCGATCAACCTTATGGATCTAATAGGCAATTCACAGCCTCACCAGAATCCGGCAGAACTACCTAATATTCTTTATTCAATAGCCACCAAAACTCTCACAAAAAGACTAACTTAAGCGTTGGAGGGACCTATCGGCAATCAATCCCCAGTGTGCCTTCATTGTTTTACAGGTGTTTCTGAACCAAAGTCAACTAATTTTATAGATTCAAATAGCAGCCCCAGCTCTACTAAAATCCGACAGAACTAGATATTGTCTCAACACTTGTTAGCTCTATTCCCGTTCCCATGTCAACCAGCGAGTAATTATATTTTGCTGTAATTCTCTAGCTGCTCGTCCGGCTGTACCGAAATTCATGCTTGCCATTGCGTTGGTGAAGTTTCTACTTACGAATTGGAGAAACCTGGAAACAGGACTTGGTGTGATGCTTAGGTCCGCACGATCCTGTCAGTCCACTTAATTTAGGTTGGATGTGCATTAAACGCTCCTTACATCATGTCTCCATGGGGTCACTAAAACTCAACAATCATCTATACTCCACTCCATAGACAATGATAACGTCTCAAGAATATCATTGGATGAGTACGAGAAAGTCGGGCAAATATGAATGTTCCCTAACCAACGAATTCTCGACAAACAGCCGCGCTTAGCATCTTTTGACCTCATTGGATTAGATGTCTCTCCCCCCGGTTTACCTTTTCTTTCCTTTCGTCCAATCACCTGTCATTCCGTTTCCATAAAAATATTAGGGAGCACCTTCTATTTTCTTCTTCTTCTTTGAGAAACCAGTTCTAGATTTTTCCTTTTCCTATTTTGGCATTTAAGAGTTGCAGATTCGCTCAATTTCCTGTTGAATCTCTCGCATGGCGGTTACAATCTTCGTGCTTCCACTGACGAATTTGGAGCTTAATCCCCTGTACCACCAGTAAATGGCTCGATTTCGCTCCTTCACTCTCTTCCTTCTCTTTGTAACTATTCTCACCACAAGCCCTAACCTCGTCCTCTCATTCCCCTACGATTTTCTCGATTCCGATTCCATCCTCTTTCACCAGGATTACTCCCCTCCGTCTCCGCCGCCTCCGCCGCCGCACTTACCCTCGGTTTCCTGTGAAGATGATCTCGGAGGCATCGGCTCGCTCGATACCACGTGTGAGATAGTGTCAGATGTGAACCTCACTCACGACGTGTACATAGAAGGGATAGGAAATTTTTACATCCGTCCCAGTGTGAGGCTCCAATGCGCTATAGCAGGTTGTGAAATAACTGTCAACATTGGTGGCAATTTCACTTTGTCGGTATTGTCATCCATTGTGACCGGAACATTCGAGCTTGAGGCTTCTAATGCGAGCTTCCGGAACGGTTCTGCTGTGAATACGACGGGATTGGGAGGGGAGCCGCCGGAGCAGACAAGTGGTACGCCGCACGGCATAGAAGGAGCTGGCGGAGGACACGGAGGGAGAGGAGCTTGTTGTTTGGTGGATCAGAGAAAGCTTCCGGAGGATGTGTGGGGAGGGGATGCTTACTCGTGGTCGTCTCTGCAAACTCCATGGAGCTATGGGAGCAAAGGAGGTAGTACAAGTAGGGAGGTGAATTACGGAGGTGGAGGAGGTGGTAGGGTGAGGTTGGTTATAAAGGAGTACTTGGAAGTTGATGGGCGAATCTCGGTTGATGGAGGGGACGGAGGAACCAAAGGAGGTGGTGGCTCTGGTGGCAGTGTGTACATAACCGCCTACAAAATGTAAGTATTTTGTCGCTTTGCTCTCTCCATATGATCTTTTTCTTTTGGATCTATAATCAGCTAATATTGGTCATGAAGGGAATTTGAGGTTTACTGTATAAAGATTCGAGAAAGAAAGTGTAAGTGTTTAATTAGTGGAAGTGTTTGGCTTAGCTTAGTTGACATATTGTGGAAATATCATTAAATGCAAGATTTAGTGGATATACCCATGTTATTAAGGAATGTTACACCAACTGCTGCTTTTTTTTTTCCCTGGAATTTAGAGAAGTTGGATGATGCCATTCTTTTCCCTTTTTATAGTTACTGAAAGTGAAGCGTCCATACAGGACATTGTGGATTGTTAGTCTATCCGAAGCTAATATTCTATTATAAGTATTTTTAAATGCTCTTAATTACAATATCTAAATCAGGACTAGCGGTTAGAGGCAGCATTGATGTGACCATAAGTTGATCCTGGACTTAATTGTTTTAATAAGAAAGCTGCTAGAAGGCTGCGCATAGCTGATGTTTAAGACATTATTAATTGACAAAAAATGTTATGTTTCCTAACATGTTCATCTCTAACTTATTTATCACCTTTTTTGTTTGTCATGCAGATAATTCTGTTTTCTTTTTTTATAAATTCTTTTGGGTAGAGAAAATGGTGTGTGTGCTCATAACTTATGCCCTTTCTGCTTTCTCTTAACTTATCAAGCATCCAAATAAGATTTTATTCCCATAAGAAGATCTTACTCTATAATTGCTAAGGTTCCTGGAGAGAATTGCACCTTTAAGCTATCCACCGACTCACTTGCATGGGAATTTTAGTCCATTCACCTGTTACTGCATTTTGCATGATCAATAAGAACCTACAAGTAGTGCCTTGCATCTGAAATCAGGTTGGGTTGAACCTTATAATTGGGACTATTTTGTGTCTTGCACTGTTACTTGGTTATATGGTTGAAGCCTTGTAAGTTAAGATTGTCATGGTAAGAAAATTTTAGCTCTGAGATTTTGAGAGTCAGCAATTGTCGACCCTTGGGTTATTTTAGCTAATTTGGAGCTGTTGGCTGGTTATATTTGAGGTCACTTTGATCATTCTTATTTATTGGAAGACATTCTATGTACATACTAAAGAAAAGAAACCTTATAATAAATTATTGGAGAAGCCTAGAGTGTATTTACCAGAAATTTAGTATTTTTATCTGTGAGTAAGCAGAAAATCAAAACTTGACAGGGTCCCACAGTAGTGATCCTCATTTGGTTCTTTCCTTTTTACCCATGTTGTCTATGTTGTGGAGATTAGTCTCCTAAACGTCTATGCTTTCTGTAAAAATGGTATTTTAAGTCTCTCAGTAAGAATATGCTCTTATTAGTATTCTAATGTCTTTGTACTTTCTCTTTGTGAAGAGCAGGACAGGAAATGGTAACATAAGTGCTTGTGGAGGTGATGGTTTTGGTGGTGGTGGTGGTGGGCGAGTTTCGGTTAACGTTTTCAGTAGGCATAATGAACCTGAAATTTTTGTTCATGGTGAGAATTGTTTCTATCTTTATAGACATTACTGACAGGCATATCCCCAATATGTATTGAGTGATCATATTGAACAATGTGTTTCTCTCTTAACTCCTCAATTGTATCCTTCTCTTCCTGATAAAAGCCAACATAGGGCTAACTAAGGACATTCTTATTCATTCATAAAATACAAAAGCCACCAAGTTTGTACCTTGTGAAATTATAACATGTTATTTTATATTTGTAGTTGAACAGGCATTTTCCTTCTACCTAATGAGGTGGTAGATGAAAAAGTTATGGCACTTGGCCTTTTTTCCTCTCTCTCTCTTTCTCTCTCTGTGTGTGTGTGTCTTCTATTTCTTCTTTTTGGCCTCTTGTCTTTGTGGCTGGTGAGGATGGTACATAATCTTTTGCATTCTTACTCTTCTTTCTTCTTTGTAAGGAGCTACTTTTGTATGAAAGAAAGATAGTGGGTTTAGGAATGTACTGAACAACACTTCAGTCAGTATACTTGGAAATTAATGGAAAACTTAAATACCTCAGCTATGACAGTTTAGAAAAGTTCTATTCTAGTAACTGTGCAGTAGGCTTGATTACCGCCACGTGAATGGTGGAGAACTGTGTTAGCACTAGACACTTCATACAACTTCATCTGTACACTGAATGAACCAACTTTCTGCAAATTTTTAATTGTTTCAACGAATTTCATTTCCTTATTGGTCACCCTTTTCAGGATCATTTTCTCTTCTTACTTCTGTTTTATGTTTAGCTGCAGTCTTATCAGTTATATGTCTAGCAACTTCCAAACTTTTCTCTTGGGTCTTAGATCCTTGAGATCTTGAACCTTTTATCAGTTTTCTTGACCATTTGATACACTTAAAGCTACATATTCTGTTTTTTTTTAATTGTCTTTACTTTCTTTCGGACGATCACATAATAGACTTGATGCAAAAGTTATATCTTCTCTCTTAGTCTTATTAATTCATAATGAAGCTTTGCTTGTGAAAGAATCATACCTTTAATTTTTATTTAATTTTATTTTAGATGTACATTTGACTTTGCTATCTGTCCGTGAACCACGGCTCCTAATTATAACCATTTCATTCTGTTAGAATATTTAAGAAGATTACCAATTTTATTTTTGCCCTCAAGGAGAGTTTCACTAAAAAAACTTGAATTGAGGGGGGTCAAACATAAAAGGTAGCATTTATATGGGATTTTTATACAAATATTCCTTCTTTGTCTCCTTTTTTTTCCTGTGTGGTGTGTTGGTATTTATTCAAATAGTTGCTATTGAGATATTGGAACTGCTTGGACATCGATATAAGAGGCACACTTGAAATCTTTCTTCTAGTTTTAGTACTTAGTTAGATATCTGAGTATAGGATAATACGCAAGTGATATTGTGGTGTTGCAGGAGGAAGCAGTCGTGGTTGTCCAGAAAATGCAGGTGCAGCTGGCACATTATATGATGCTGTGCCTCGGAGCCTTACAGTTGACAATTACAATATGTCATCCGAAACAGATACACTTCTATTAGATTTTCCCAATCAGCCACTTTGGACTAATATATATATTCAGAATCATGCTAGAGCTGCTGTTCCTTTGCTTTGGAGTCGTGTCCAGGTATTTGATTTTTGGCTTACCTATCATGTTATTCCTTTCTTCATAACATCATATAAGTTTCTTCTTTGTTTGTCCCATTTTCATTTTGTTGGATAATTATCTTAGATAAGTTTAGTTAGCTTAGGAGATTATCTTCTAGGAGATAAGATAAGATATATGATAGATAGGATAAGTTAGTATATAATAAAAATCCAGTAGTTTAGTAGTATTAGAATAGATTATACTCATGTATAAATTACATATAATCAGAGAAATAAAGTGGGTTTTCTTTTGATATTTTCTATACCCTCTTGTTTTATGGTATCAGAGCTACCGATTTTGGTATTCAACCAACCTTCGGTTCATTTGATGAGTCCCAAACCTCATCCCAAACATCTAGTTACGTAATACCTTCAGCCAAAACTCCATCTCCTTCTATTGATAATCTTTCGTTGCAAATCATGCAACATAGATTAAATGGAACGAATTTCCGAGAATGGTCCCAATTAGTCATGCTCGTAATCAAAGGAAGAGGCAAGGCTGGATATGTAACAGGGGCAATTCCTCAACCACATCAAACGTCAGTCACTTACAGTGGGAAGCTGAGAATTCTATTGTCATGGCTTGACTTATAAATTCAATGGAGCCAAAAATAGCAAGAACCTAGCTATTCTGCAAAACTGCGAGAGAAATCTGGGAGGTTGTGCAAGAAATATATTATGATTGGGAAAGCACTTCTTAGTGCTTTGAAATTAGATCAAAAATCATAAATACTCAACAAGGTGATATGTCGTTGCCAAGTATTATAACTTATTCACTGAATTATGGTAGGAGATGGATTTATTTTATGCAGTAAATTGGGAGTGTTGTGTTGATGCCGAGAAGTATGAAAAATTATTGGAGGGGAGTATTTTATTTCTTGCGGGGACTTAATGTTGGACTTGATGAAGTACAAGGAAGGTTACTTGGTTTAAAACCATTGCCATCAATCCGAGAAACGTTTGTTGAGGTGCGTAGGGAAGAGAGTAGGAAAAAGGTCATGCTTACCTCACACACTTTTGAACAAACCTCTCAAGGCTCAGCTTTATTGACAAACTCTTGAAAGGAGTCTACTTACCAACCCCGAGAGCAAGAAACCAAGAACAAGCAGTGGTGTGACCACTTGTGATTAGCCCTACCACACCTGTGAGACCTGCTGGAAATTGCATGGGACACCACCAGATTGGAAACCTAAAAGTCAAAGAGTTCAGCAAAAACGTGGAGCAGCACATGTAGCAAAATCCGTTTTCAGCAAATCCACAGGCCTAAACCTGCTCCCCTAGCAGATTGAATTACTCCATGAACTCTTGAATCAAACAAAAATCACAACTTAGAAGGTCTCACATGACAAACAAACCTCTACTACAACACTAATGCATAAAGGTGACCTGTGTCAATCATTATTATCAAAAGTCCCTAAGTCAAAATCTCTAAATTGTGGACACAAGTGCATCAGAACACTGACTGGGTCTTTGAATGTATTTGAAAAATATGAGTGATGTAACTAGAAAATTAATGTTTGGGTCGCGAATGGAAAAGGGTCACCAGCTATTGGTCAAGGGAAAGTTCGCTTGCCAAATTTGACTTTAAATACTATTCTCTATGTGCCTAAGTTAACTTATAATCTACTATCTGTCAGTCAATTAACCCAGGGCATGGACTATATTGTGACGTTCTGTCCATCTCATTGTGAATTTCAGGACTGGTGTTTGGGGAAGATGATTGGCAGTGCTGAGGAGAAAGATGGACGTTACTACTTCTCAAGAAAGAGTACTACTGAATCCAAATCACTACATAGGATTTCCCTTTCAGTTATTTCAAATTTTGATGTTATGTTTTGGCATCAATGCCTTGGTCATCCCAATTTCCCATATGAAAATCTTATATCCAAACCTTTCATCAATAAAGATTAGATTTCTTTATATTGTGAGCAATGTGTCACTGCAAAACAAAGCAAAAATACTTATCCCATATACTCATACATACCCTCAAAACCTTTCCAATTAATTCATAGTGATATTTGGGGTCCCACTAGAGTTACTAGTCTAACCGGTACTTGATGGTTTATCAGTTTCATTGATGATCATACAAGGGTATGTTGGGTATATCTAATGAAAGACAAATCTGAAGCCTATTATTTCTTTAAACATTTCCACAAACTCATCCAAAATGTATTCCAGACCTCTATTCAAGTAGTGTGTATTGATAGTGGGAGAGTAATTTTCAGCTGATTTTATTCAATATCTCAGTGGGAATGGGATCATTCACCAGAGCTCTTGTGCTTATACCCCATAACAGAATGGGATAGCAGAGAGAAAGAATCGTCATCTTTTAGAGGTAGCTTGATCTATGATGTTTACCAACTTTGTTCCCAATTCCTATTGGGGAGAAGCCATTCTAACTGCCTCATAATTGATAAATCGTCTTCTTTCAAAAACTCTTTAAATTCTGAACCCCATTAGGTGTTATTCTAGAATAATGTCCTCACATTAAGCTCCTTAATTCTTTTCCTCCTAAAGTCTTTGGGTGTACTATTTTCGTACACAACAATCAACCCAATAGAAGCAAACTTGACCCACAAGCTATTAAATGTGTATTTGTTGGGTACTCTCCCACTCAAAAGGGTTGTAATTGTTTCTCACCTTCTACAAACAAATTCTTTGTTTCATATGCTGTCACTTTTTTCGAGAAACAACCATACTTCACCAATATCTCTCATAAGAGGGAGACATCCAATGAAGAGATTTATAGGGATCCAAGCATATCACTTCTTATCTCACAAACTTTCCCACAAAAACCGCCAACACTGCAAACACCTACCATTGAACTTGAAATTGTCCAGTCCAATTAAGTGGGAGAACCAATTCCTAAAAAACCAACCTTAGTGTATTCTTGAAGGCCTAAAGTTCCTCAACAAGGCCAATCATTGGACCAGGAACCTGCTCCTAGAGAGACTATGGTAAGTGAATTGGATGTGCCAATTGCATTACGAAAGAGGATAAGATCATGTACTAAATATCCTATTTCAGATTATTTGACTTACTCAAAGTTATCTTCAAAGTTTAAAGCTTTCACTACTAAGCTTGACAGTGTAAGAATTCCAAGAAATGTACATGATGCCATTCCAAGAACCTAAGTGGAAGGAAGCTGTACTTGAAGAAATGAAAACTTTACTTGATAATAAAACATGGGAGATTGCGGATCTACTCGAAGTGAAAAAGGTAGTTGGTAGCAAGTGGGTGTTCTCCGTGAAGTGTAGGACAGATGGAGAGATTGAAAGGTATAAGGCTAGATTAATGGCTCAAGGCTTTACACAAACTTATGGAATAGATTATGAGGCGATATTTGCTCCAGTTGCGAAGTTGAACACGATTAGAGTCTTTCTATCATTGGCTGTAAATTTAGATTGGGAACTCCATAAGCTTGACATTAAAAATGCCTTCCTAAATGGTACATTAGATGAGGAAATATATATGAGGATACCACCAGGTTTTGAAACCGAAGAAGGAAGGTGAAGAGATTGCAAATTGACAAAAGTCCTTATATGGCCTCAAACAATCTCCACGAGCATGGTTTAAGAGGTTCAGTGACACTTTTTGCAGGTTTGGATACAAACAGGGACAAGCTGATCACACAACATTTGTGAACTGTGAAAAAAATGGAAAGAAATCCATATTGATTGTGTATGTGGACGATATTATAATCACAGTCGATGACACTAGTAAGATCAATGATCTTAAAAAAAAATCGAGGCTGGAATTAGGGTAAAAGACCTTGGAGCATTAAGACACTTTCTTGGAATGGAGATTGTTAGAAGTAAGGAAGGTATTTTCATATCTCAACGAAAATAAATTCTTGTTTTACTTGAAGAAATAGGAAAGATAGGTTGCAAACCTATGGGAACTCCTGGAGAGACTGGAAATTCAAGAAAAATGAAGAAGATCCTCCTGTTGACAAAGGAAGATACCAAAGGTTAGTAGGAAAACTTATTTATTTGTCACTAACTAGACCAGATGTTGCTTATTCTGTGAGTATTGTTAGCCAATTTATGCACTCTCCAACTTAAAGACATTTAGAGGCAATCAACCATATTTTGAAATATCTCAAAGGTAGTCTAGGTAGAGGATTAATGTTTCGGAAAAATGAGAAAAGAAGCATAGAAGGGTTCACGAATGCAGATTGGGCTGGTTGTATTGAAGACAGTAGGTCAACATTTGGTTATTGTACTAAACTATGGGCGGAATCTTGTCACATGAAGAAGCAAGAAGCAGTCCGTATTAGCAAGAAGCAGTGCAAAAGCTGAGTTTAGGGCAATTGCATAAGGAATTTGTGAAGTTATTTGGTTAGAGAGGTTGATGACCTACATATCACCATTTCCTCTCCCACCAAAGTTTTCATTGATAGTAAAACAGCCATTAGTATAGTGAATCCAGTTCAATATGATCAAACAAAACATTAGAATTGACAGGAGCTTTATCAAATGTGAAATAGAAGAAGGGGGCATTGATCTACGCTATGTCCCTACTGAAGCACAGGAAGCCGATATCTTCACAAAGATTGTGCCTACGCCTAGATTCGAGACAATTCTAAGCAAGTTGGGAATGATAAATATCTATTCCTCAACTTGATAGGGAGTGTTGGATAATTATCTTAGATAAGTTTAGTTAGCTTAGGAGATTATATTCTAGGAGATAAGTTTATCTTCTTGTAGATAAGATAAGATATACTATAGATAGGATAAGTTAGTATATACTAAAAATCCAGTAGTTTAGTAGTATTAGAATAGATTATACTCATGTATAAATTACATATAATCAGAGAAATAAAGTGGGTTTTCTTTTGATATTTTCTATATCCTCTTGTTTCATATTTGTTCATGGAAGCAGACATGGTTACTAAATTGGGGCAGAAAGATTCATTCCCGTGTGCAGCTTCCTTACTAAAAAAAGGATCTCAATCCCCTTCTGTCACTTCCCCTCTCCATTTACACCTTTATATTCATAAACTTTGGCTCTATACAGGTTATGATGTGCTTGAAATATCTGTAAATTAAATACACCACGTCTGACACTTGACCTGATACTTGATGAAGGACTTCTTGAAGCTCTAGATGAGTCCGCAATGCTAATATATTATTCCCTTCCATTAAACATCTCCTCTAAATCGACTTGTTTCCAGGAGTGCTTTTCTGTTGATACAGTCTGACCAGTTGCTTTATATGTTAACTACTTCATAGTGTTTTCCTGGTGGAACATTCAGGTCCAGGGACAGTTAAGTCTCCTTTGTAGTGGATTGCTGAGTTTTGGGCTGTCTCATTATGGTACATCTGAATTTGAATTGCTAGCTGAAGAGCTGTTAATGAGTGACTCCATCATCAAAGTAAGCTATATAGCATGTTATTTGTAAAATCTCCATTTACAAGTGCATAGCTGAAGAGTTTTGTGTGAGATTGCTTGTTGGGGAATGTTTAATTTACATGAACTGTCTATATATTTGGTATGTATTCTAGATGAAAATAACCCGAGAAGATCCACTGTTTCACTTTTTAATATTTAAACGTTCCCATACATCATATGTATGTTTGTATGTACATATGATATATTTTGTGTCTTTTTTTCTTAGTCAAAGTCTTTATGAAGCCTTATATTGTATATTTAGTCACAAGCATCTGGTGAGTACATCCTTATTCTTCTTGTATGGAATGTTTAGTTATCCATTCCTTAGGTCAACCTTTAATCTTGCTTCTTTTCGAGTCGCGTAAAGCTTGTTATGTGGATTCTAACTGATATGCTTGCTTCACGTTCTCTTACATTGCATCTCAGGTCTATGGTGCATTACGCATGAGTGTTAAAATATTCTTAATGTGGAATTCAAAAATGCTCATAGACGGTGGTGGGGATGCAACTGTTGCAACATCTTTACTTGAGGCTAGTAATCTAATTGTTCTAAAGGTACTTTTCTCAGTTATCTCTTGTTTGCTTAAGATGTTGCTTTAAAACATTCGTGTAATATCTTATTTTTGCTTGAAGCAGGAGACGTCTGTCATACATTCTAATGCCAATCTTGGTGTACATGGACAAGGTCTCTTGAATTTGTCAGGACAAGGTGACTGGATTGAAGCTCAGCGTTTGGTTCTTTCTCTGTTTTACAGCATTAATGTAAGCTGCTATATTAGAATATACTTTTGTGACCTATAGTTTAAATTCTAGTTTCTGGAAGATAAGTGTCTTGCAAAATTGTGGCTCAATGTAGTTACAATGCTCAATGACTAATTTGTCATCTGTGCTACCGCCTGCTTAACTGATTTGATGTGCGAAAATTGTACAGAATTAATAAATTTCACATGTGGTTTAGTTTCGATTTTTTTTTTTGGTGGTGGCACAGGTGTCTAGCACTAACTAATCACTTTAAAACTTCGTGCCATTTTTATGTTAGGATCCAGTCCCTGTTTACGCTATTTGAAGACACTTAAAAGGGCACATAATTGACTCTTTAGTCTTGATCTTCTTATCTGTCTGACCAGACCCCAGTTCAGTGTGATTACTTACTTTTTCTTACTTTGTATAGCAAGTATGATGTGATTACTGATTGAGGCTAGCTATATGTTCAGTCATCTTGTATTTGTTGTTGGAAGACTCGTTGGCCTACTTATCTAACTCTTTTCATGGACCCTCACTAGCTTGTAGAAAAAATTTGTTTATGCCACTTACAGTGCTTAAGTTAATATTTTTGACAATCAATGACCCTAATAGTTAATTCCGTCTGTCCTTAAGGTTGGACCTGGATCTATTTTGCGTGGCCCTTTGGAGAATGCAACTAGTGATGCTATGTGAGTTTTAATTTCTGTCTGATTATCACTTTCTTTTTCCTTTGTATTTTGTTTGATTCCTGTATTGTATTATTCCAGTACACCGAGGCTTCATTGTGAAAGTGAGTTTTGCCCTTTTGAACTACTTCATCCCCCTGAGGACTGCAATGTGAACTCATCTCTGTCTTTCACTCTTCAGGTGATGGTTGAACAGAGATCATCCTTTGCACGTTAATGAACTCAATTATTGGTGGTTTGTGTAACTGTTTTGGTTTGATTCAGATATGCAGAGTAGAGGATATCTCTGTGGAAGGACTTATACAAGGATCTGTTGTCCATTTCCACCGGGCTAGAACTATATCTGTCCTGTCATCTGGAACAATAAGCGCATCTGGGATGGGTGTGTTCTTTTCCCTTTTATATCCTTTCTTTTTTTAATTGTCAGTTGCTATACCCATTCTAATGAGTTTTATACTCCTTCCATGATACACAAGCACACACTGACATCCCCCACCAGACACACACAAACACAAATGCAGGATCTGTTGAATGTAATCATCGGGGATAAATTTCTGTCGAAGTTTTGTTTTAGATGACAATGGGATTATGACAAGGCTTTTTATGTGCAGGCTGCACAGGTGGTGTGGGCAGAGGTGATGTTTTAAGCAATGGTGTTAGTGGTGGTGCTGGCCATGGTGGTAAGGGGGGGCATGGGTATTACAATGGCAGTCTTGTTGAAGGGGGCATTTCTTATGGAAGCTCAGAGTTGCCTTGTGAACTTGGTAGTGGTAGTGGAGATAAAAATTTGTCTGGTGTGACTGCAGGTGGTGGAGTCATAGGTAATCAGTCTCTTACACCAACCAATAAAACATGCTTGCTCCTTATTTATATATCAACGGAAGAAAGTGTTGCTCATCAAACTCCTATAAACATAATGTTTTAAAGATTATTTATTATCCTGCCTTGAACTTAGTGACTAGTATTACCTTTCTGTATAATATGTGATGGGTACCTGTAGACCTTTTCAGTGACATCTGGGTACGCTTGTTTTGTCGTGGTTCACTCATCTTCTTATAAGTTTTAAGAAACCACCTGCTCTGTGCTACTAAACTTGTATATATGCTATAGGTAATTTCTTCTCATTTTCGTTCTCTCCTATCTGAGTAGTGATGGGTTCGCGGGAGCATCCTTTATCAAGTTTATCGGTTCAAGGCTCAGTACAAGCTGATGGGGAAAGTTTCAAAGAAAATGGGACGTTAAAAGAATTTTCTACTATGAATGATACCAATGGAAGTCCTGGGGGTGGTTCTGGTGGCACTGTACTTCTATTTTTGCACACGCTAGACATTATTGACACTGCTGATCTTTCAACTGGTGGGGGTTATGGTGGTCCAAATGGAGGTGGTGGAGGTGGTGGAAGAATTCATTTCCACTGGTCCGACATTCCTAGTGGAGATTTATACCAGCCTATTGCAACTGTGAATGGCAATCTTCATGCATGGTAAGAATTTTGTGTAATGTGTTTGATAATGCGCCTTCATTTTCTCCCGATAGTTTGATAGGCTCTCCATTTCACCAGAGGATTATGATGATATATGAGTCTGTATATGCTGCTGAGGTTGCAACACTCTTAGGCAACCTTGTTATTTTGGGCTGTTGGACTGGGTCACTTTTTGGTCCTAGGTCACAAATAGAGAACTCGCTAATGGTTTTGATAGTTCTTGGTAACATTTATCTTTTGTGATAAGGATAAAGTTTATTCCAATGCTTTTGTTGACACACCTGAAGACGACATTAGGGAATGCATCATTTCGCGCTGCTAAAAACAGCTTCATAGTATTTTCTTTGCAAATGCATTAGAAACCCAAGGAGCAGTTAAGTAGACTTGCTTCTAAGTTATTTCTTTTGAATACTTCATGAAATGATATATCTCCTGAATAATGAGTTGAAGTTTTAATTTGGCAATATGTTGAAAACTAATTGTCATAACTGGATGCTTCTTCATTGTCCCTGACACTTATTGCTTGCTGTTATGGTTCTTTGTGTCAATGATTTTTCTGATTTCTATTTGAAAATGTTGATTCATCCTATTTAAAAATCAATAGTCAATTTGCTCTTCTTGAAATAATTTTCCTTTAGGTTTTCTCCTAATGAGAGTGAATCTTGTAGCTTATTGTAAATGTTTTCTGTTGACCCTAAACCTTGAGCCTTTTCTGATGTCTCAAAGATTGTTACAGTGGAGGTTTGGGCAGAGACATGGGTGGTTCTGGAGAAAATGGAACAGTGACTGGGAAAGCTTGCCCTAAAGGGCTTTATGGAATATTTTGCGAGGTATCATAAGACTGTTGACTTTGTTGCATTCCTAACACGTTTTATCTCTGTATTTTAAGTTGTTTTTGTGTCTCCTGTTGTTTCTTGCAAATATAAGACTTTGAACCTGTCATGTGAATGAAGGAAAACTTATACCTTACCTGATTATTTCTTAGCATGTAAGGTTTTTCAACCCAAACACTGGGAATACTTGAGCCTGCAATGTGTTTGTCGGATTATGCAGAATCATGAAGATTATGTTTAAATCATGCAGATTATGTAGAATCATGCAGTATTATCTAGAA
>JANIJH010000001.1:33343026-33363070 GCA_024520975.1 Erythroxylum areolatum | reverse complement strand
ACTTGAGGGGGGTAGAAGGTTTAGGTTTTTAATGAACCCAAGGAAGAGAAAGCAAGGTGAAAGGAGGAAGAAAGGATAAGCAAAATCCCAAAAGAAAGCAAGAAGGAGGAGAGCTACGATGTTGATGGAGAGTTGTCCCTTTAAAACACTTCACCCACCTTTCACTTAATAAAGGGAGAACCATCGTGAAAGACCAAGAAGAGAGGGTGGGTTTTATTTAACAATTATAACCTTGGTAGCATGCTAGGCAAGTAACAAGTGTCAGTTGTCACATGTCACCTTCTTAAGCTACCATTTAGTTTCTCTCTAATTCGCCCTCCAATTTCTCTCCAAATTCCAATGGCTCACATTAATAAATCCTACAAGCATATATCTAAATTTTCAGTGCCATTGGACTGTCATTTCCACTACCGGTACACAATCAGCCTGTCGCTTAGCATTTTTTCTAGTCTGAAAATTTTCCTCGAAATTTTCCAGAAAAATTTCTAAAATTCACTAAAAATTCTCAAACCCCATTAACCCTCTCTAATTAAATTTTTTTCACACACAAATCACATTTTTCATAACAATCACATTTATTCACAATATACCAAAAAATGTCATGAATGCATGTACAGTTATTTTTCATTTGCAAAATCACGATTTACAAGTATGAGTATGCATGAACATACCAAGACAATTCTAAACACTCATAACCCGTTTCAAATTACTATTCTACCATTCTCATCGGTGATGTGATGTTACACAAAATCACTCAAAAAGAGTAGCCACCATCTTCCAAAGTGAGAGAATAAGGAGGAGCTAAAAGAGCAATCTAGAAATTCTAGATTTCAAGTTTGAGTTTAAATCAAGTTCTTTCTTTCTTTCCTTTGTTTATTTTATTAAACTTGATGTGTAACTTGGATTTGAATATGTTATTCACATTTAGGATGCTCTAATTTTTAGAATTGGATTTGTTCTTGAGTTGTTTTGTGACTTGATTGTTGTTAATTTCAATTCAATTTTCTAATGTTGTGATGTTTGGGTATGTTAATACTTCAATAATAGATCGAAAGAGTAAGTCGAAAGTAATCCGATTAGGTTGAGTAACGAGAGTTAACGACCTAATAAGTCTCTCAATATCAAATTGGTAATCATGCAAAGAGAGATCTTGTGTGAAAACTCAATTATTCAACAGATTACTTAAGAACTAGTTGAAAACGTTAGGTAGATTTTATGAATCGAGAGGTTGCAAAATATGAAATATCGTAACCAATTAGGGTTAATTGATTAGGTCTTGAGAAAGATTAATCAATCTCTTAGAAGATCTAGAATCAACACATAATTGAATCAATAGAGGTTAGGAAGCAAAATAACGATAGAATGAATCAGCTGAACTCTGGAGAGTTCTATCTAGTCTTCAGCTTACATGGCAGAGGAGATATTGCAAGATTGTCTTAGAAGTGGACTCGTTAACAGTTATAAACATTTTGTCTTCCCTATATATGCATTCAATGTCCCTTGATCCCCTGGTCCTCGGCATTAACAAGCTCTTTGCCCAGAACTGGGTCGTTTGACGATGCCACATTCACAGGGAGGGCAATCAGTGTACAGACTGGCTGACCAATCTTACAACTCAATTTGAGCTTAGAAGTACTTCTCTAGAACATACAACCATAGGGTGCATCTCAATCCTTTTAGAGGATATGTCGGGGATTTGTTTCCCACAACTAATTTTTTAATTTTTTGATTTTTCTTCCTTTTATGTAAAAAAAAGGTTCAAGATTTTAACCAAAAAGAAGAAGTGATGATTATAGAATTGACAATTAAGAAAAAATTAGTGCAATTTTATAATGGAAAGCAAGAATTGCGAAAAAGATTTAACCGTGAAAAAGATTACAAGAATTAAAAAAGAGAATTAAGAATTAGAGATTGAGATATATAACAAGAATTTAATTCCAAAGAAACATCTGTTGATATTAATGTTACATTCAAAATAGATTTTTGAATTATTCTATCAAAAAAGAAAAATATAAGATCACAAAAGTGGACTTTTAGGAAATTGGAAATGATAAAAGATAATGAACAATATTTATTTTATGTTTTTTGGACAAAATAAGTACCTTAAAGTTAAAAAATTGGAAAATTGATTCCACCAAGAAGAAAGGAAGTGCCTTTCTCCATAAAATATTTTGGAATTAGAAGTTGGTATCATTTGCAATATGCAGAAGCAGAGATTCGAGTTCTTGGTGTTGTTACAATGGCAATACACAGTGTCAGCGATTACCATTAGAGATTCAAGTTCTTGGTGTTGTTACAATGGCAATATACAATGTCAGCGATTACCATTAGAGGTGACGTGGCTAGTCAGAAAGCTGAGAGTTAGGGAGCAATTATAATGGAAACGACATCGTTGCAGCAGCATTGTAAAATAAAAAGGACAAGGGTTGGGTTTGGTTTTGGTTCAATAGAAAACAAAAAATAACCCAGAGAAACTGAACTGTGGTGTAATCGTTCATCTGTTGAAGCGGGAGATTTGATAATGGTAAGCAAAATTAATTGGTCTGAGTAGTGGTGGCTGCATAGAAAGACTTGTTTATAGTTACTTTACTTGCGTGTTGCAGTTTGCAATTGCTGCAATTAACGATACAGACTCTAGAGAGCAGTGGGAGCCCTTAGCTCCCACCAAAGAAGCTCAGGTAAGTTTGTTGCTTTGCCTTCTCCATTTGTTTTTCTTCTTCCTAAATTCAGAAGAAAGCCAAAAATTTCAGGAATTCCATCTCACGCAAACCTACCACGACGGCCTTCTCAAGTTACAATCCAAAGAATACCACAGAGCCCGACAACTTTTGGAGTCTGTCCTCCAGGATCCTTTGATTTCAAATGCTCAGGTAACTCTCATATCTCTTTGTTTCCCCTTTTTCTTCCTTCTTTTCAATATAATTCTAATTAGAAATTGTTGGTTTTTGTTCTTTTACTTTACAACTTTAGGTGGATAGTAAACCTAGTGATGATCACTTGCTGCAGCTCAGGTCTGTGTCTCTCTCGTCCTGCTTTAAATCCATTTGAAAATTTTCTATTTTTCTAATCAGTAGGAGCTAAGATCGTAAGCTGATTTGATCACCAGGACGTAAAAAGTTGATAAGGGGTCATCTGGACCAAAATAATTTTTATATTTTTCTGTTTTCCACAGATTTTTGGCCCTGAAAAATCTGGCCACCGTTTTTCTTCAGCAAGGTTCACTTCATTACGAGAATGCTCTGCATTGCTATCTTCAAGCTGTTGAAATTGATACAAAAGACTCTGTTGTCTGGAACCAGCTAGGAACTCTGTCATGCTCAATGGGTTTGCTAAGCATATCGCGCTGGGCATTTGAGCAGGGGCTTCTTTGTAGCCCTAATAATTGTAAGCCTAAATCTTTTTTTTTTTTCCTTCTTTTGATGTTTATCTATATATGGTCTTCCTCTGTAGGAAATCAACTATTGCTTTAATTGTTTTGACTTCCCTAGATTTTAGCTATCTTCAGGAAATGAAATTATTTCACTTCTGTGCATGCAGGGAACTGCATGGAGAAACTATTGGAAGTTCTAATTGCCATTGGTGATGAGGTTGCATGCCTTTCTGTTGCTGAGTTGATTGTGAGGCATTGGCCCTCACATTTGCGTGCCTTGCATGTGAAAAATACTATTACAAATTCGGAACCGATACCATTTGCTCCTAGAGGTATAGACAGGCTTGAACCTAAGCATGCTCGGCTGAAATTTCTTGACAAGAGGAAAGCAACTGATGATGTTCTTGATGGGGCAATTGCTAGTAAAAACCCAAACAAGAATGTTGAATTACATCTTTCTGAACTTTCTTGGGTGGCCCTTGCTGATGAGCTTCTAGGTATCCTATGTCCGTTGAATAGTAGTGCCTATAATGTTGGCAATGATGAAAAAAAATCTGGAGATGTCAGGATAGCTATTCATTTGCCTCGTTTGAATTATGATGGACCTACTGAAAAGAGAAAATTTCATTCTGTCTTAAGTAATGGAGGTGTCTCAGTTGGTGAGAGTTACTCTGAAAAAGCTATTGCTGTAAAACAAGGAGAACCAAGTTTTTTTGATGAACAGCCTCATGAAAGGCGGAGCAGTCGTCTCGAGAGGCTTAGGAGTCGTAAACCAGGAAAAGAAGAATTGGATTTTACCAATGGTAAGGACATGGAGAAAGTTGTAATTCAATTTTTAGAACCTTTTATTGTTGGTAGAGCTGGAAGCAGTGGTTCTGATCATGCATCTGGTTGTTCTGTTTCATGTCCTAGTAATACCGAACATGATGAGGTATCTCAATTTGTAAGAGAAACTTCAAAAAACTATGGTGCTTACCATCTCGGTCACTTGCTTTTAGAAAAAGCTGCAAATCGGGGCATTGCATATCAAGATTCAATTTCCAAACTCCTAGAGTTGGAAAAATTGACAAGATATTGGGGACAGGATCGAACTCCTGAGTGCAGTCTTTTTCTCGCTGAACTATACTATGACCTTGGATCTTTTCCATCTAATTCTTTAAAGTTTACCGAATTCATGTCTGAAGCATCCTTCCATCTATGTAAAATAATAGAATCTGTTGCTTTGGATTATCCTTTCCACTCGATTCATGTAGTGGGAAACGGAAGTTGCTCATCAATTAAGAATTATCAAGAGAATAGACCATTGGTGGTTACTGACACCAATTTCTGGGAATCTAATTCTTTATTGAGCCGTAAAAAATCGTTTTGGATTCGCTTCTTCTGGCTAAGTGGTAAATTATCTATCGTGGATGGTAACAAGGCAAAAGCTTATGAGGAGTTATGTATTTCCTTGTCTCTTTTGACACACAAGGAAACACTGAATGATTCTCATTATTCTGTCCAGCTGCCACACCTAAAAATCAATTCAGACTTAACTATAAACAGAATTCTCTATGAAATTAATTTGTTGAAACTTGAGTTTCTACTTGAGAAGACTATATTTGCAATGATTGAGAAAGAAATGTATCAAGATTGCATAGATTCACTAGCTCCACTTATACTTTCCACACACCGTGTTTACCTTGATGCATTGCCATCCCCTGCTGGTGATAAGAAAGCAGAAGGATTAGCATCTACTGAACTTTTGGCTTTAGATATATTACTTAAAGCTTGTGAGAAGACAAAGCCAATGGATCTTGAGGTTTATCTGAATTCTCACCGACGGAAACTACAGTTTCTCATGGTACTAACTGGAGTTGATGATTGTAAACTATTTGCACCGAAGATTGAGCTTAGAGCATATGATGCCTGCGACACAGTAGCAAAAGAAAATGTAGGCAAGCATTGGAATAACTTGTTAACAGAGGAAGTTAAGGCAATTTCTCAATGTGTTTTGCACTTGAAGACCTCTATCAATGTGAGTCCTTATTTATTCCTTAGTGTAAATATTGATCTTGTTGATGACTATTTCACTGTATCTTTTGCCATATATTCATTTTAAAAATTTGTACAGCAGCTTATCTCTCCAAGATGCTAATGGAGAATGTTAAAATAGCTCTAGTCATTCGAGTTTTACATTTCTTATATTTTGCTATATGACATGGAGATGTATACTTGCAGGATGGTAATATTGTTCCCTTGGGAATTATTGGTGATATTCAATCTTTGCTGGTGGCAGTTATGCGTCATATTGCAACTAATTACCTCTGTAAGGGTTCTTCTGTATCAGTAAGTGCTGATGAAACCGAACAGAAGCAAACACGTTGTTTTCTGGATGCAGTTATTGCGTTCTGCAAACTTCAACATCTTGTCCCTACTATTCCCATTAAAACTCAAGTTAGTCACAATTTCTGGGAATTTAAAACTTTGGTTGAGATGCTCATTCTCATTTCTTACATATATCGACACCTGTGTTTTCTAATCTCAGGTTGAATTGATTGTAGCAATTCATGATTTGCTTGCTGAATATGGCATCTGTTGCGTGGGTGAGGATGGTGAAGAAGGAACATTTCTTAGGTTTGCGATCAAGCATCTCTTGGCCTTGGACATGAAGATGAAATCCTGCTTGAACTTTTCAAGTAGGGAAGATCAACATGATAACCAGCTTTCGCCTCATTGTCATTTGAAGTCAGATAGCATGGATGTGGAGATGGGCAGGATCATAGATGATGTTTATGGGGAAACTATGACAAAAGGTGTAACATATCATGCAGATCTGGAGAAATGTAATACAGTCATAGAATGCGAAAAGCAAAGTAGTGAGGAGGAAAAGAACAAAAGAGAAAAATGGAATGAACAGCCTGCTGAGATAAAAAATGAACTTGCTAATGAGAGGGAGGAACTTGAGTTGACATTTGATAATGCCTTAGATCAATGCTTTTTCTGCTTATATGGTCTCAATCTTAGATCTGATTCATCCTATGATGATGATTTAGCTATGCATAGGAACACTAGTCGTGGAGACTATCAGACCAAGGAACAATGTGCAGATGTTTTTCAGTATATACTACCCTATGCAAAGGGTTCTTCGGTTAGAGATCTCTCTCTCTCTTTCTGTGGCTATTTGTCTCTGTCTCTATCTCTTTCATTTGAGTTGGTGTCCTATTTATGTCTCAGAGAAGTGGACTGGTAAAACTTCGTAGGGTATTGAGAGCTATTCGCAAGCATTTCCCTCAACCACCAGAAGAAATTTTAGCTGGGAATGCAATAGATAAGTTTTTAGATGATAATGATCTGTGTGAGGAGAAACTCTCAGAGGAGGCCAGGTTTGAAGGGTATCTTGAGACCATAACCAAACTAATATTTTCAGATAGTGGAGGTGTCAAACAACACAGGGCATTGATGGTTGGAAGGTACTTGGTTTATTCGATAAACTGGTTATGTTGGCAATGATCAAATTTATTAGTATGTTACTTTCTTTGTAAATATGCTAATTACATTGGTAATGCACGCAGCTCGGAGCCATATTCAGATATATATTGCAACTTGTATTATTTTCTAGCTCTATCTGAAGAAATGAGCGCATCTGACAAATGGCCAGGCTTTGTACTTACCAAGGAGGGGGAAGAATTTGTGCAGCAAAACGCAAACCTCTTCAAATATGATCTACTCTACAATCCTCTACGTTTTGAGAGTTGGCAACGACTAGCAAATATCTATGATGAGGCAAAAATTGCGATTTGTCTTTTTTCATAATAAATGCTTATATGACCTACAAATATATCTGTTTTCCCAAGATAAAGAAATCATTTTGGCCATTCTCTAATTCTTATTGTCGGTGATTGATTAAAACAGGAGGTAGATCTGTTGCTCAATGATGGCAGTAAGCACATAAATGTAATTGGATGGAAAAAGAATGATACTTTACCTCAGAGAGTTGAGACTAGTAGAAGGAGAAGTAGGCGTTGTCTGTTAATGAGTTTGGCTTTGGCAAAGACATCAGCTCAGCAGGTTGATCTATTGTCTGCGTCACTTTTGAGAATCAGAGTTATTTAGATGATTACACTTTGACCTTTTATGCTACCTGTATATCTGGTTTGCTACTCTGCTGACAACTGATAAAGGTGTCATGAGATGCAGATGCGTTTTGGCTCTTATAAATTGAAAAGTTGAGGTCAATTAAACAGTTTTAGAATTTAGTTGGATGGTTTTTTGATACCTTTTTAGTGTAGGATAATCTGTAAAACTAGATAAGTAAAAATTTGTAATGATGATTATGATACCATAAGTTTCTTAAAAGTCTTTTAAACAACAGCAGCACCTAGTAAGAGTCCCGCTGAAATACGGAGTTTGGGGAAGTCCAGTAGTATGCAGCTTTATTCGTTTCTAGTGGAGAGGTTGTCTCAGATTGTCAAAGTCTTTTGGAAGTAGAAAATATCTTGGCATTATAATGTGACATTAACTTACCATTAGCTGCTTTCATTTACTAGCTTCACGGCTACGCCTGAAGTTATGGATATCCTACTGAGGCAACAATGAAGTACAGTGTTTCATTTTTGAGATTAGGATGAGAGCATTATAACTTATGCAATTTAGTTTCTGCTATGATAAGTTTGTTTTCGGAAATTATCCTAAAAGGTAATCTTATATTGTTCTAGTGTGAGATACATGAGCTGCTGGCATTGGTATACTATGACAGCCTTCAGAATGTGGTACCCTTTTATGACCAGCGATCTGTTGTACCCTCGAAGGATACAGCATGGATGGTACATTGTGAGAATTCGTTGAAGCATTTTACAAAAGCCTTCTCACACAGGTCTATATGCTACTTTCTGTATTATTATTTTCTTTTATATCATTTTGTCACATGATTTATCAAATTCATTTGGGTTTGCAGACAAGATTGGTCACATGCATTTTATATGGGAAAACTGTGTGAAAAGCTAGGACACTCTCGAGAGACATCATTATCCTACTATGATAAGGCCATTGCTTTGAATCCATCTGCAGTCGATCCTGTCTATAGGATGCATGCTTCTCGCTTAAAGTTACTTTTCTCGTGTGGTAAACAGAACCTAGAGGCTCTAAAGGTTTATTCGTCTCTCTTCGCCAATGATATAAATTAAAATAAATCCATTATTAACCAACTACTTCGATTCTCATTTTATGTATTATGGTTCTCACAATGTGTACTTGAAATGAATGATAACATTTGTATGCGTGAAGAGTGTCAACAAATGCGGATTTTTATGTTTGGAGTTGGATAAGTTTTATTTCTCCTAATTTGTCTGTCTCTTATTCTCTATTATCTTCTTCATGGCAGGTCATTTCTAGATATTCGTTTAGCCAGGCAATAAACCATACTGTAATGAACCCTGTTAATGAATTGGCATCTGAAATGTGCAATTTAGCCGAAGATGCAAAAAGCAGGAACTCTAACCAACTTGAGGAAAAGGGTCAGGATCCTTTGGAAGATCTGTGGCATATGCTTTACAATGATTGCCTGTCTGCCCTGGAAATTTGCATTGAAGGAGATTTGAAACATTTTCATAAGGCTAGATATATGCTTGCTCAAGGACTGTATAAAAGGGGTTTGAATGGTGATCTAGAGAGGGCAAAGGATGAACTTTCTTTTTGCTTCAAGTCTTCTCGCTCATCTTTCACCATTAATATGTGGGAGATCGATGGCATGGTCAAGAAGGGAAGGTACGGACTATATGCCAATAGTCCTTATTTGAGTTTTATACACCAAGAATGCCACAAACCAATATTTATGGTAAAAATAGCCATAAGGGGGTCTGACAAAAATTGGACAGCAGATAAATGTGGATCCATTATTACTTGCAACAGTTCACAACACAACAGAGAATTTGGACTCATTCTTTATGAGTGATTCAGACTTTTGGCTTTTGCGATCTCTTATGTCATGTTTTAATGGAAAACTTGAAATTGATATCACTAAACATGAGCAAGTCCACTGTATGATTATGATTAACTGAGAGGATGTTAACTTCGCAAACTTCCAATATATGTTATTTCATTGGAGTTTCCATGAGCTTTTATAGTATATTGATTTCATGAAAAAGTATATGCTGAAGGATCTTGCACAATTAGAAGTTTTAAGTGCTTTTTATTTGCAATCATATCTTTATTGTTTAATTTATTCCCTGCTTTTTTCATATGTCAGGCGTAAAACACCTGGTGTTTCAGGGAACAAGAAATCCCTTGAAGTTAATTTACCAGAAAGTTCGAGAAAGTTTATTACCTGTATTCGAAAATATTTATTGTTCTATTTGAAATTGTTGGAAGAGACTGGAGACATTTGTACACTTGATCGTGCTTTTATATCCCTTCGGGCTGACAAGAGGGTAAAAGCTCAACCACCTAAAGTTGCTTTTGTTGTATGAGATTGCTGACAGCATTGACCTCATTTCTTCAGAAAATTCTTCCTTTTACAGTTTTATGCTTTTCACTTCACAGAAAAAAAGTCCATGCTTTGGTTAACTAATCCTAAACAAGCGAACTTTGATGTGCTTATTAGAAAATGAACTCCTATTACAGTCTGTTGGGATTTGTTGGCCTGAGGGTTTGTTGGAAAGGGTTCATCCAAAGTAGGCATTGCTTGTAGATTGATTGTTTATTCTGAAGCCTGTCTGCACAGGCCTTGTTATGATAGCTCATATCGAGTGAATAACTGCCTAAGCATTATCCCTAATCTTTACTCCTTGATATTGCTTTGAGCAATTTAAATTAGTTTCTGACTTCGATTTAAATTCAGTTCTCATTGTGCATCGAAGATCTTGTACCTGTGGCTCTTGGGAGGTTAATCAAAGCACTTATCTCATCCATTAATCAAGCTGAGACTGCTGGCTCTGGCATTCCAAAAAACTCTGACCAAACACTGGAGAAGATGTTTTCTTTGTTTATTGAACAGGGAAACCTATGGCCTGAACTATTGAGCTTACCTGAGATGAGAAACCCAGACATATGTGAGAGAAATTTATATGGGTAATTGCTTTCATCTTGTATATAGAAAGGTTCTGATTTTTTACTATCTTCATTGCAGTTCTGATGCTTCTATTTCTATAGGATTCTTAATCAGCAATTTGTTGGGTGAAGTCTTGTGAGCGGTTAGAATTATGTGTCTGCTTTTTCATCTGAAATGAACTGCCCAATTTCTTCCCTTAAGCCCAAATACTATTTTGACAAGTATGCTAAAAGCTACTCTATACGATCCAACCCTAACATTTATTATTTTTCAGTTCTTTCATCTGAAGTCTTATCAAACATGAAGTTCAAATTGTCATGTAACCTCATTTGCTAACATAACCTTATGATGCTTAATTTTACCTATGTTAGTCAAATT
Source organism: Erythroxylum areolatum (assembly GCA_024520975.1). Lineage (NCBI taxonomy): Eukaryota > Viridiplantae > Streptophyta > Magnoliopsida > Malpighiales > Erythroxylaceae > Erythroxylum > Erythroxylum areolatum. The sequence continues at coordinate 33,352,295 of JANIJH010000001.1, read as the reverse complement.
CTCCCCACTCATTGCAGATATCTCAAATTCTCCCCACCCATTGCAGATATCTCCAAAAATATATTGTATCATTGGAGTGGAATTGCAAGGTCGAGACGCTTGAAACAATCAATGAGAAGATACGGAAGCGTTTCAAGAATCCCAGATTGTCCAATAGCAACTGTGCGAAGGTTTGCCAGCAAGCTTCCATTGCCTGGTGTCGATCCCTCATAATTAGCCTGGCTTTGATCTCTCCTTGGCAATCTGGACAACTGGCAGAGATTCATGCCCTTAACCTGCCAGAAAGTGGCTTGGAAAATAGTGATCTGCTCTTTATTGATTTGCAGATGACCGAGTTATGGGGTTCATCTTCTAATGGCTCTAGCAATTGGGAAGTTTTTGAATCAAAATGGAGCCCTATATTGAGTAGAATAAAAAACATTATGATTAGGAAAGTTTCAGATGAAAATTACGAGACGGCCAACTCTTTGCTTAGAAGCTCATACAATTTCTACCGTGAGAGTTCCTGTGTAATGCTCCCTTCAGGTCTGAACCTTTACTTGGTTCCGTCAAGGCTGGCAACGGAGAAAGAAATAAAAACAGGAATGGATGGGGTTGAAATTCTTGACCTGAGCATCCCTAGGAAGCTTCTCTTATGGGCGTACACACTATTGTATGGCCGTTGTTCTAACATCTCAGTTGTTGTTAAACATTGTGAAGAAACCATGAAGGTCTGGAATATACCGCTCTGCTAAATTTTTGCTAATTGATGCATAAAACTTGTCTGATTGGATTCCGCTTTGTTTTTTTGCAGTCAAAAATTAAGAAGGGAGCTGGGAACTCTTCTGTGGCGCCGAACACATGCATGCCCTCTATCATGACTTTTCATACAGGTTATTCTTAATGTTTTCTGAAATAACTTTTCTCATCTAAATTTCAAAATCCATTTCGGATTGCTTGTCAGTTAATTTCCTTCACCTTACTTGATAAGAAATAGTTTCCTTCTAATTGAAGCAATGCCTTGTCACCTTTTATTTGCATGCCAGAGTTTTATGCTTCTGCATAATTTCACTGTTATTAACTTCGTGTTAATATTAGGTGGTGGAAAAGACAGTGGGATTCATGGAGGCAGCGAACCAGATACTGCTCAGGCGACCCTAGTGGCATCCTCATTGTCCATAGAGCACATTAATACATCAGCACCGCCACCTATGGAGAGCCAGAAGGGCTTACTTGCTACATCACGCACAACTCTGTGCAGCAAGAACATTGCTGAAGGCAACTCTGCGATGCAGGAAAGTGAAGACCCAAGTGCCAGTTAATTGCAAATGAACGTTGTCCGCGGGGATGTAAAAAGTTTAATATGGAGATAAGAGTTCCAAGTTTCAGCAACTGATCATGCAGTTCCAGAAACTATTCGTGCTTGTGATCATGATCATGTTTATGTTGGAGATCATTTCAATGCTATTGTTGCTGAGGATAGAGCACATTAGCTGGAGAAACAACATAATGTTTAATTTTAGTAGAAGTTCGTTTGTTTGTTAGAAAGTAGCAGCGATTAGTTGTTAATCAGTTATATAAACAAATTATTACGTCTTTATTTCAGATTAACTTGTATATGTTATTTGCATTTCTTCACAACGAATGAATGATCTTTGCTTCTTTAATTCCATTCTCAAGCTGTCTTCAATTTTTTTTTTGGGTTGCGAAATTACATGTTTTCTTCTTCTTTGTAGTTATAGTTACCTACGAGGTGTCCTAAGAAGATCTTAACTATAGGAAGACACTTTTGAACTATCCACATTCAGATTAATCCCTGCTCAAGTCGGGTAGGTTTCTTGCAGGAAGTAAAATTCTGGTCTTAAGTTTTAAACGGTTTCATACATGCGAAGGGTTTGAATCTGCGATCTCACTTAAACTAAGAGAGTCCTTTATCAACTCACCGGCGTCTTGAGATTACTACATGTTTTCTTTTCCTTGACAACTATTTCAAGTTGTACTCTAGTTTCAATCCTTATTACCTTCACTCTAGAGGAAAATTCATCTTTGATCGTTTTCATGTTTTTATTGAATGGCACACTTGAGTTGAAGCAATAGAAATGGTTCTTTATCCAAAATTAAGTTCCATTTTGTAGATGTTCTCTTATCCAAGTTGTAAATATCGATCATAAGTAGGTTGAAAATGAAGCAACGATAGGGGGTTTTATAGCTAGTCAATTCACTTTACCTTTTTATAATAATGCTGTAGAAATATAAAATGATCCTCGTGATCGCTTTTCATTGGGTGATTCAATTTGAATTATTGTAACTTTTAGAACAAATACAACCCTTTTTCTTAAGGTGAACTCTTAACTACTAATTATTGTACTCAGGTAAAACATTGGGCGATATATTTCTAATTTGTAGTCATGCCTAACTTCAATTGCTCGCCGAGAGAAATTTTAAAAGCATACAAGGATCAAGTATTATATCAAGTAACATAACAATGGATCAAGGTGTTAAATTTACAAGGATTATATCTGCTATCAAATTATAATTACTCTTATTATTTTAAAGATCAAAAGTGACTTGAATTAAATTAACAAAGTTTATTATATCTATTTTCCAAAAAAAGTTTATTAAATCTATGAAATAATTTATTTATAATAACCCATCAAAATTAGTTAAAGCAAAATTAATTATCATATTGTTAAATTTAATGATAGAACTCTTCAAGGTGTAAATTATATGCCTTTGTGAAATAATTCATGTGAAATGATTCGTGACCATAATAATTAATAAATAAGTCTTTAAGTAAACTCCCAAAATATTACAAAGATTGTCTTTATTTTTAACCAGCTAACAATCTATCTTCAATATTTATATTTCTTCATGTAAAGATGTTGCATATACATTTATATAAGAAATATTAATTAAGAATAACATTGTAGAAAACTTTTCTAATTAACCAATTTAGCAAGTACAATAACATAACTAATCTTAACTTTAGACTTAAAGATTTATTCTAACATATTTTCTACAAGAATAATAATCTTTATAAAGGTAAATGTGAATAGGAATAAGAACACAAATAAATCAATTTTAGAATTAAGAATTAAGAACAACTATTGAAAATTTGAATTTTTTGAAACAATTATATATGATACTAAGTAAAACTAGAAAAAAAATTCAAATGATTTTAGATTAGATTTGAACTGTTTGAATTTTCTTGAGTTGCCTAAAGATTTATAGGAGTCTTCTTGAACAATTCTGACAGGTTTGAAGAATATAATAACAATCTCCAACAAAATTTGAAATTTTAAGAAAATAACCCTAAATATTTTTTAAAATTAAATAATTTTATTAACTAATCCTATACATGGGCATCAATACAAAGATGATTCAAAGCTTGAACCATCAAAAACATCTTTTAGCTCATGAATGTAATTACAAACAGCTAAGGATATTAGCTATCACTTTCCCCAACCTAGTTTTGAATATAACTCATATAGGAAGTTCTCCTTTTAGGTTCCATACTTCCCTCAGAGGATGACCTCTTCATAGGCTTTATGAGCTATTAGGATTTCTCTAATCCATCATATGATCTTGTGAGCTAAGGCATGCTTTTCCATTGAAGTTCCTCTGAATATTCTATAATTCCTTTCTCTTTAGATAGAGAAAATGGAGCAGTAGAAGGTAATTCTAAGACAAACGTACTTTCTTTCTAGTTTGATTGTCTGCCTATTTTAGTACATTCTCCTATTCTGACTCTACACAATATATATTTAAGAGATATTGAATCCTAAACCAAATAGAGTTTCTGAAGTGGCACCGGAAGTAAAGAGTATCTAGTGCTAAAATATAGAGAATACATATGTAATCAGCAAAGCCATGGAACCTGTCTTTAGTTAGTCCTCCATTAGTTGTAAGCAAAGTTATCAAAGAACCATCAAAATAATTCATTGCTCTATGTAGACAATTAACTTTTAATAGTTACAATATTGTGTCTATACAATCTCATGACTCTAATTTGGATTTTTATTTTTTAAAAAATTAAAATAAACGTATAATGATCAACATGAAAAGTTATGAGTTAAAAGATATTAATACAGATAAAGTTAAAATAAGAATGTAAGGCTTGAAAACAACAACTACAGGGAAAATTTTAATTTGTAGCAGTATTCAATACATTATATTATAGGTTCATGTGGGAGCATGTTTGATTTGCCCCTCACTTTAGCTGATCTTCACTTATTATATGGTCACTTGCTATCAATGAGCAAGATTAGAACTCATTTCCTCAACTATCCTTTTTGTAAGAATAAGTTCTCTTATTTTCATAAAGAAGTTTTGCCGTTGGTCTTGAACTTTAGTCTTTATATACTAGAAAACTCTCCTATTCTTTTCCTCCTAAAGGAAATAAGTTTCATCACTAAGCACCATTTTGAATAAGATGTTGCCTCACTTTTGTGTAAATTTGATTTGCTTCTCCAGTAGTATAACTTGTGTCCAATCATTTCAAAACTATGCATTTGTTCCAAAGCATAATTCTAGAAGTTAATGGTATAATGATAATTCACCATCAACTTCTAGTCCTTATCAAACAACCATGATCAATGCTTGATATTCTCTCCTTCGCTTAGGTCTCCAATAGACATACCATTTCAAGTTCCTTTAACAACAAGTAATTGACATAGCGAATCGTAACACTACTTAAAATAACTAGATCTACAACTATAGCATAGAGAGTCTAAGTCGATCCTACAAAGAGTGTATGTAAATCTTTTAAAATGAAAATAATTTTTGTTTAGGTTATGGGGGTTTGTTTGTTTTCAAATAAGAAAATAAAATAAAATTAAACTAATAAAAGCAAATTAAATCAAACAACCTAAAAATGATGAAAGTGATGAATTCGTTAAGGACCTAGTCATAGGTTCAATATGAGTCTACACATGGTTGAATATATTTCATCGCATTGTTGTTCTTATATCTCTCTTAGCAACTATTAATCGTAGGTTAACAATAAGCTCTATTAACTCTAGTTTTTTCTTATATCTTGTTTAATTAAGAAGAAAGAATTCATATGAAACATGGCACAAAATGAAGATTCAAAGTATAGAAGCGGTGCACAGTCGTGCTTCATCCTGTGCACATCTCTTAGGCTGTGCAAATTTGTTATTTTTAGCAATTTTGGTGATGCAAGGTTTTGTGCATAATCATGCGTAAGACCGTGTATTTGTCAAACAACAATTTTAAGAAATTTTAAATTTTCCAACAAGCGAGTTTCTTTGATCTTTTGAAAATTTGGGGTTATTTTGGAACCAAATTAAGTGGAGAAATTGTGAAAACAACCCTAGGACCCTAAATTGCTATTTAGGAACGTGAAAGACATTAAAAAATGCAGCCTTCATCTTACAAAAGGGGATCAAATAAGGAAGATCGAAAAGGACATCCAAATTTTTAGTTTTCCAAATCAAGCTCTAAATGACTTTTTTTCTTTCTTTCCCTTTTGTTATTTCCTCATACTTGATGTGTAAACTGAATTTCCAGGTGTCTATTATGTTTATGATGTCCTAATTGCCAGATTAGGGTTTATTCCAAATTTATTTTATTAAATTGATTTTATTGATTCAATACAAAATTATGGTGTTCTAATAATTGTGCATTTCATACTTTTTCAATAAATCAAAAGAGTAAGTCAAAATTAATCTGATTAAATTGATCAATGAGAGTTGGTAGTTTAATAAGTTATGCGATTATTAATTCAACTATCATTTGAAGTGAGATCTTATGTGAGAACTTAGTTATCTAATAGACAACGTTAGATCTAGTGAAAATGTTAGGAAGGTTTTATGAATTGAGAAGTTGCAAAATCTGAAATTTTCATATTAAGTTATGGTTAATCAATAAGGATTAATTGATTAGGTATTAAGAGAGAGTAATTAATCCTGTAGAAAATCCAAGATCGACACATGATTGGTTCAATAATAGTTAAGGGAGCAAAATAATGAAAGAATAAACCTTAATCATTCATCCTTGATCAACCTTACATTAACTTGGCAGCTCACTTATTATTTGTTATCTGCTCGATTTTATTTAATTACTTTAATTTCTATTATTATTATTCACTCATACCATATTTTATTACCTTAGACAAAGTTAATTTTAATTCATTTTAGCTAGTTTCTCGTAGGACTGATACCTTTCAATATTACAAATTACGATTCGTATATTTGAGGGTGTTGAGAGTTTCATTATATATAAATTTTGCTCAACACTAGGCAAAGAGGAGGGAGTATTAACATCAGTTTTAAGTAAGTAAATACTATATCATTTAATTATTAATTAAATAGTATTAACGTCATATATAATTGTGTTGACTATAATGCATATGAATTATTTTACAAATAATCATTAGTGTATGTATAGTATTTTAAATAAAAGTAAAATTATTGTGCATATGTACACTCTGTTAACTCTCTAATTTATTTTAAAATTTATCATTAATAGCTAAATTGTTCCTAATCGATTTTCTATTGAGATTGGACAATAACAAAGTGTATAGATTAGCACATGTTATATTTCTTGCTTATAAAGCAAGAAGTCAATACCATAAACTAAAGTGTGGAGATACTTAAATAACATGTTGGTTCTTATTATAGAACAAGTTCACTAAACTAGCCCCATATAAAAATGTTATTTGGAATGTTATTTATATGTCTATAGGAATTCTCATTGTAAGATTATATAAATTATCATTTAACTTGAGTCTTTTAAAGTATCTCATATAGGGATTGTTATATTTTGATACTACTTATGACCTTTCTTTGTCAAGGTAGTTCAATCAATAGCTATTGAATATATCAGGAATTATGTAGAGATAATTGAGTGATCAATATAATATTTATCACCTTAAAATAATTAAGAAAAATATTTCATACATTATATTATGATATTTATTTACTAAATATAATAGTAATAATATTATAATAAATGAAGAAGAATAAAATAAAATAGAAGATATAAAAAGTCGATAAAATAGACTAAAAAGGATGGATATTTGTCATAGAGACCAATAATAAATATTATAATGAATAAAAATGAAAAGTAAAGACATGGAAAATCTTATGTATTTTAATTCATTATTTAAAAATTCTCTTAATGTTCTAAAAACCCATCATACTTCAAAATTTTCTTTAAAAACTTGAAGCTCACACATGTAGATAAAATAAATAAATAAAAAGATTTCGCATCAATTTAATAAAGTATTATGATTTTTTCATGTCAACAATTCTTTGAGTTTTTAAGAACTAGTCAAATTGTAAAGGATGTGCGTGACTTTATACTAAGTTTTCTCTTATAAAATTTGTCCTACATTTTTAAAACCATTCGATTTATTGATCGAATCAACTCAAAATTAGAATTTTCAATCATAAAAGATTTCTTAATAAAAATGCAGTTGTTTGGAGTTAAAACTCTTACTATAATAATTATAGTTCTACCAATAATAATTTTTAAAAATAAGTAATTATCATTATTATCTATGAAAATTAAGTTACACGGCTTAACAAATGAAGAAAAGATGATAAAAATTCCAATAGCTACGTGTGGTAGTTGGAGAGAATTGTACGGTTGCTATGGCCATGGAGGAAGGAAAAAGAAGCAATACACAACGTTGTCCCATTCAGTGTCAACTCATTTTTGAACAACATTAGTCTCAACATTAATGAAAAGGACAAGGTGTCATGGAAACTCACCACATTTGTCGTGTTTACTGTTTACAAACATATAATGTAGACCAATCTTTCAAGACATCAGGGTGAGAGGCTGAGAAGATTCCTGTTAATGCCTAATTAGGGTGCTCTGCAAGTCTGCCCAAAGAATGTATACCTAATTAATATGCTTTCCAATACTAATATACCAAGGATGCTTGGAAATATGATATTTAATTGGTTCACCAGCACAATGGCAAGAGATCATAAGATGGAGTTCAGGGATTAGACACATCGGTAAGGCTAGCAAATGGTGCTTCTGCTTCTACATAAAGAGTTTCGCTTGAGCTAAGAAGCAGGTATGAAAAGAGACGTTTTTTTTTAAAAAAAATTTAAAGAAATTTATTTAAGTAGAAAACATTAATCTCAATTTGGTTTTAAAAAAGAGATAGCTTAGACTGTCAGCATATATACAAAAAACTTCTTTTTAAAATGTAAAATAATAGTAAAAGCGTTCATTTTAAAATAAAACTGTTCTTGTCAAATGTCAAGATTCACATTTTTCTAATTGAAATTTAGTAAGAGAAGGTGTTAAATTCAAGAATTTCACATTTATCTTACCTCTATCAATACCATTTCCATCTAGGTAAGAAACACATCTCATTGTTGTTCCATCTAGGTAAGAAATACATCTCATTCTTCTCTTAATTCACAATTTCTTTTTTTTTTACTTTGATTTTTCTATTTTCTCAGTAGCTCTTTTATTATAGAGACTAGGTCAAAAATTGAAATTTGATTATAAGTATGATAACATTTTCAATTGCAATTTGTCTGGATAAATTAAAATGTGTCAAATTTAATTATAAATGATATGTAGTTTATCTAGATAAATCGAAATATGTCAATTCTAGGTATAATTTTAATTTGAATTGAAGTTTACTAGCGTAATTTATCTCTCTTTCATTTTGGAAATATCATAGTTGATAGTTTTTGTCTTTTATTTCCTACTTCAATTGCAATTTATCCCTCTTTCGTTTATTAAGTCATAATTAGGATTTTTATTTATTTATGGATTTAGTTGATTTTAGATGTATAAATTTAATTTTGTATATTATTGGTGAAATTTGGATGGTGAGCCTTATTAGTTACTCCTTTGTAATTATAAGGTCATATGTTCAAGTAGCGAAAATAATTTCTTTGTAAAAATACAAAAAGAAGGTTACGTAAATTATGACTTTTTGTAGACCCTCGCAAAGCGAAGAGCCTTGTGCACTAAATACATTGACTTTATTATTGTTGAAATTTGGCTTCAATGTTTCTATAATATGAATATTACAACTAATCTATATTTTCTTTGGTGAAAAGTGGATCGCTATTAGTTTTAGATATTTTTTAATTGAAAAACTGAAAATAAATTATGAGTATCATAGTGTTTATCAATAGTGTTATAATTATTTTATATGATTGGTCGGGCCGGTCGTGCTGGGCCCGAATCCAGACATAACAACCCAAGGGTCGATCGGTCTATTCTTCAAAGATCAGTCTCATACCTACTCCAAGCCCAGCTCACGCTTCACGGCCCATCCGCAGATGGAGGAC